>PVJA010049292.1:0-13822 GCA_004027025.1 Myocastor coypus
TCTCTCTCTCTCTCTCTCTCTCTCTCTCTCTCTCTCTCTCTCTCTCTCTCTCTTTCTCACCAATAAGCCTGAGTAGTCTTCACATCTTCAGCTTTCTACTTCCCATTCAGTGTCCCTAGTTTGACTCAAACTCTTCCTTCCACCTCACTCTGGCTCTACACAGCTACAGATAAGGGATTGGGTGAGCACTATCTGAAGGCATAGGTTATAAAAATCTCCATCAGAAAAACAAGCTTAATTTTTAAACTACTTCAAATCTCACCTCTTTCAAGCGTTTCTTACCTGAAACCATAGAATTCTGTTATTTATGCAGAATAACATGAAGACAAACAGGTTGTAATTGTTCCAATTATACCTGAGAATTACCACATATATATTTACTTCCAACCATAAAGAACAATTTCTACCTAGAATATTCTCATTTCTAGACAAACATTTATAATCTATTCCATATGTATTAGCCAAATGGACTTTGTAAAACACAGCTTCAAAATGTTTCTTTGGTTGACAGGGTAAAATTCTTACTCATTACTTGTGGAATAAAGTGTACAACACTGAACTAAAATTCATACTCTTCACAAGCAGCTCCCATGAAGATTACAAAATCTACATCCTTTCCTAAATACCTCTGTTGTGCACATGGAACACAGACACCTCTCCCATATCCATGTCTGGTCTCTTACTTTTCCCCCACTGCACCTGTCCAAAGCCAGCATATCAAAGCCCTCCTCTAGGCCACTTGTCCAGGTTAAGATAGAAGTTAAGGCTCTAACTTAAGAGAGAAGTTAGAGCCTTAACTTCTACCTTAACCACTGTTACTCTTCTGGCTTGTATCTATCTTGCCACCTACACCATACTTTATTCTTGTTTAGAGCCTCTCCCACCAGAAAGCATATAATAGGACTACAATAACAGAACCAGAAGTATGTTATTGAGTCTTATTTTTTTTCATGTATTTAGTACAGAGTCTATAAGGTCTCACTACACAGATCAGACTCTTAGTGATCCTTCCTGTTTTTCAGCCTCCTGAGCACTGGGATTATAGGTGCACGCCACCATGCCCAGATTCACCCTTTCAACACACCTCAGGGGTAGGGCTGGCACAACAGGCCAGGGATCGAACCTCTAGCATCTGCCTAAGCAGGTGCTTTAATCTGCTGAGCTATCTGGCCAGTAATATTGAGTTTTTAAGAAACTACTGAGAAGACATTTCAAAAATCATTTCTTTTCTCCACAGAGTTGCACATATCTACTAGCATGATGTCATAGATTCAGATATGCAGGACACTGGCTGACTCTACACTAACCCTATCACTGACATCACAGGCTGTTTCAGCGGATGAATCTCTGATAGCAGCTTGTCTGCCATTTGTTTATTTCTCATACAAGAACACAAAAATATCCTGCCTTCAGATCCCACTTGTACAAACGTAAGCAGGATTTAACACATCTGCCACCCTAAATTCAATTATTTGTTGATGTATGGCTCTTGTGGGAAAATTGAGTACTGATGAAAAGCAATCTCTCAGATGCTCTTTGTGTTCCAACTTCAAAAATCTTTAAAGCCTTTACAGCGTAAGATGACAAATATCAACATTACTGAAGATCCTAATCTAGAACTTATTTTTGACCTTCAAGTAGTTAAGTAACAGTGCCTTATGGCCATATCACTAATAAGTCTTACCTTTTACTAGCAAAATCTTCTACAAAATATAAATTACAGGTACTGTAGTCATGAATTCCCACATAAGGAACAAATAAAAATAGAATTACAAAAAAACTCAGACTTTGAATTTTTACGCTGCAATATTGTAATATTCCAAAGAACAGAAATAAATTTGGTATCACTAATAAAATTATTCCTAAATTAACAAAAACAAAAATATAGGTTCTATCTGCATAAAACAAAAAACAAGGGATTTTGAGTATCTGATTTCATCATTTAAATGATACTTGTTCTCATATAGTATAAATTCTCCAAACAGTATGAGAGAAAAAGTAAAGCATATTATAATAAATATATATATATACATATATATGTGTGTGTGTATATATATATATATATATATATATATATATATACACATACATACACATTCTGCATTTA
Organism: Myocastor coypus; assembly: GCA_004027025.1. Classification (NCBI taxonomy): domain Eukaryota; kingdom Metazoa; phylum Chordata; class Mammalia; order Rodentia; family Myocastoridae; genus Myocastor; species Myocastor coypus. Next base: position 2,108 of record PVJA010049292.1, read on the forward strand.
GTATAGGGTCTCACTGCAGAGATCACACTCATAGAGATTCTCCTATTTTCAACCTCCCTTGTGCTGGGATTACAGGCACACATCACCATGCCTAGTCTCAATCTCCGTCTTAGCATGCCCAGGCCAGCATTGCACATAGGGAATTGAATCCCAGTTAGTCCACTGAACTCACAAGCCAATTCTGATAATATATTTTTGATAGTGTTAAATACCAATGAATATAGCAAATTTAAGCCAGTATACAAAATTTTAAAACTGTCTTTCTCTTAAATAGTGGTGCATTACCAAGATACAATGCCTTACATTCTGCAAACTGAAGAGGTACCATTGACAGTTTGTGCCCTTAACTACCCCTGCTGATGAGGCAAGGCTACAAGCAGAAGACTTCCTACTTCTGTCGCCTCCTTGCCTCCACTTGCAGTCATGGGACTAAGAAATGTGCTTTCACCTCAGGACACACAATGTGCAGATCGGCCAATGACAAATTTATTCCAATGTCATGTTAAAAGATAGCATCATGCAACACAGCAAATATTGTTGAATTTCTATTAGTTGAGTGAAATTTTATATTGTTTCTAATGCCATTTTTTTCTATTATCATTGTGCATTCTTTAAAAAAAAAAAAAAAAGTTTCCCTACTTTAAGAATTTTGAACTCCAGCCTTGCACAAATAAACCGTACTCTCTGAAAAGTAAAAAAGATAAACTGGGAAAGTATGCACGAACTGCATAAATTATGAAATCAGAGAAGTAAGCCTATGCAAGTAACAGGACAAGGGAATTGAAAGGAGAAAATACACGAAAACTAAGCAGTAGAAAAAAGTAAATGAAGATGCCCAGAAAAAAAGCTTTTGATGTGAGAGCTGTCCGAGGTGCTGATACTCCAAGGTCCTCATTCTAGCAGAGCAGGGCCCTTACGATTAACTCTAAACTACAGTCTAAAGTCTACTTCCACACAGTCTTATATCTTATCTTGTGTACAGATTATTTGCATTTATTTCATAATCTCATAGTTATAACATTTGACTTACTCATGTAAACCTGTGACAATTTGCAACACAGTTTTTGTATATTTTTACAGAGAATAGCATAATAATTTAGGTTCATAATCTGTAATCAGCATTTCTATCTGAAAACATTTATCATTTCCATGTGTTCAGCACCTTTGTACTCCTCATTTCTATGTAGTTAAGTATCGTAACCAGTAGTTACCCTACATGCCATAGCCATATTAAACCAAAAGCAGTACCTCTTACCTAACAGCCTTTTGTTGTCCCTCATCTTGTTGCTTTCTCCCCCCACCATTATATAATCTCCCTGAACTTCATATCTAATCTGTACAGTTATATTAACAGTGCCTCAAAGAGTTAGTACAAGCAATAATGATCTAGTAGCTGTGTAGTGCCTAGCACAGGCGGCCTTCGATACTGTTAGATGATGACTGTGACCATGACGATGAGAACAATGACAGTAAGTTTCTTTCCTATTATGGTTCATGTGTAGGTGTTCTCCCAAAGCCTCCAGCAGTCATGGCGTAGCTTCTGGAGTTGTGACTGATTACTGTGGGTGAGGTGCTACACCTGCCTTTGGGCAGGTAATTTGCATTACAATGTGAGGAGGGAAGAGAGCCCATGTAGCTGCCTGAGTTGCTGCCACTCCCTTTGCTCTGCTCTTTGTCACCCTCTATGAAAGGTTGCTCTCTGCCATGAGCTGCTCTGCCTTGGAGCCAGCTGAGCACGGACTGAAAACTCCAGTAACTGTGAGCTAAATAAACCTTTCCTACCTTCATTTTGAGTATTGGGTGTTTGTCTCAGCCACAAGAGAAGAGTAACAGACATTTCCCACACTGACTCAACATAGAAACAAATGAGTCTTAAATTTAAGCTAACTTCTTAGTTCCTTATCACTACATGTTCATATAAAAAAGAGACAATTATAGTTAGTAGTTTAAACACAGGAAGCATTGCCTTGGAGACAGTTTGAGATAGAAGAGAAATAGATATGAAAGCAGCCCAAAATCATCATCTTACTAAAACCTAGATCCTTCATTAGTCTTCCATTACTAATAGTTCTAGATGTCTTATTTTCTACAAATAGTATAGCTGTGCACACACTACTGCTCCTGGAGCGTTAGCAAAGGCCTCATCATAGGATCACCTTCTTACTTGTGCACCATGTGGGCTGCATTAGAAGAAAAACTCAAGAGTCACTTCCAATTAAAGCATCTTTTATGGACATCATGACCTGCTGATTAAAGTCTAGGTCCCCTTATTATTCAGTCTGACTGAAGTTCCTGGCCTCATCTCACACTGCCCACCAGCTCCACATGACTCTCAGCTATTCACTTCTTCTGGCTCCATGATCTTCTTAACTGAAATGCTTGAGTAATGTGTATTTTTTAGGTATGTTTTCAGGTTTAGCTCAGTAGTTCTTTACAGAAATGTCTCTTACTAAGTTATCTCTGAACTAAAAATTTTCTTTTCTGTGGTCATATTCTTTATTTACATTATAATGCATCATATTCTATTATAAAGCTCTGTAAAGAAAGCCATAGCACATTTTAAGTGAATGGGAATGAAAAATAATCATGACAAGGTAAAATTATGTGGCAAAAGCACTGGTAAACATTTGAAACCATGCCTTACTATATATCTTAATGTCCACATGTCCCAATCCACACCTTGATTCTGAAGAAGGAAAAAGAACTCCAGCTATTTGGGGGACAAAAATTAAGCTTTCAAATGTCCAACTTTTCCTTTTAACATGATAAACTTTCCCTAAGAGTTGGTGCTGTTAAGTACTAAGTGGCAAAACTACTACCGCCGGGCGTGGTGGCTCACGCCTGTAATCCCAGCACTTGGGAGGCTGAGGCAAGGGGATCAGTGCGAGTTCGAAACCAGCCTGGGCTACAAAAGTGAGCTCAAGGCCAGCCTGAATTGCATAGTGAGACCCTGTCTCAAAAAAAAAAAAAAAAAAAAAAAAAAAACTCCTAGAAATGAGGACAATGAAGTGCATCTTAACAAATTCTTACTAAGTGATCAGAAACAATATTCCTCCTAGTTACAGGATTCAGGGCATGGCTCACCACATCACACAACACTGTAAATGCAAAAATGCAGAACACTCATAGGAGGGTGCAAGGTGTACTTACACAAGACTTTCAAATGAGGGTAGACTAAAGAACTAACCAGCTTCAAGGCACCGATGTTCTCATAACCAACTACTAGATGCAAGTGGACACTCACACTAAAACCTGCTTTCAAGTAAACTCGGGCTAACTTTCACTTCATTCCACTAGTAAAACAGCAACTTGTTTCTGCGGGCAGGTGTTCTCCTTCCACCAGGTCACTGGCAACCCTTATATGGAGGCTGCTTGGCAGACACCACAGCATCACACAAGAATTTAGATCTGGCAATGCTGTGCCTATGTCTTTTGTGCTTTAGAACAATGTCTTATCACAAGCAATTGTTTTTTTTTTTTTTTCCAATCTGTTCAAGATTTGAAAGAGTGAAGGGAAGGGGGGAAGAAGAAAAAGAAAAGGAAGAGGAAATAGAATAAAATATCTCTAAATGAATTCTCACTTCTTCAGGAAAACAGGATAACTTGGAACAACCATTAATTTTTTTTTCATAATGCCTCAAGTATCCTTTACTTGAGAGGCTACACTGCCAAACAACTAAGCTTTAGGGTAGCAAGGATCTGTTGACAAAACAAAGCAATACCTTTGGTACTTCACCAGCAAAGGTCAGCTTCCACAGCGACTACTAGCTTTCTCAGAAAAGGGATAAGACTCTTCCCAGAATCAATAAACAAAGGTTTCCCTCTAGAATTTAAACTCAAACAGAGACGTCTCCAGAAACTCATCTTCGCTTACACTATTAATTGAAAATTACTAAAGGAAAGAAGAAATCCTTCAACATCATCCTCCTAGGACAATGGCTCCTGAGTTTGGAATGACAGAATACACTCAGCCTGGCAGCTTGTTGGCACCCTACAGAAAGAATGGGATTATACATTTTGATGCTTATTTACATTTTTAATTTCTCACACCAACGAGACAATGCAATATTTACACAAGTGTGTCCAATTTATTTCACCTAAGAGTATCCAAGATGCATCCATTTATCTACATATATCTTGAGTTTATCCTTTTTGTGGCTGAATAGTTCTCCACAGCATATAAAAAAACTTCTTTATTCTTTAATCAGATGATGAGCATATGGACTATTTCTAAGACTTAGTTATATCACTGTGGTATAATGCATACTGTGAAACAGGAAGAAAAGTTCAAATGGGAAGAGAAACTAGGGAGGGAAAGGAAGGCAGGGAAAATAAACAATAAAAGAAGGAAAAATGGGAATAATGCTTTTGTAAATAAGGAGTGGAAGTAGGGAGGGGAATGGAAAACAGAAAAATCAAGACGTATCCTGTACAGGTATAAACTGCCTGTGCTGAATGTAATCATTATGCATATCTAAAATGTACCAACGAACTTTTTCTTTTTTTTAAATTCAGTTACAACGGCAGAAAAAAAGAAGGAAGGAGTCCAGGCATGGTAGTGCACACTCGTAATCCCAGGGCTGGGGAGGCCAAAAACAGAAAAATCACTACAAGTCCAAACTGCATAGTGAGACCCTGCACCAAATACATTAAAAAAAAAAAAAGAAGAAGAAGAAGAAGAAGAAAATCCTCTAGCATAAGTTTTCACAATCAACCAAGCATATGGACACCAATGCCTGAGTTAACCCAATCCCATCACTGTATGAACAGAACTGGCAACAACAAGAAGTAGACGCGCGCAACGCCTGCCTGAGATGCCGTGCCCTTTGGCGGGGAGTGGATTGATGATGTGCAAGAACAACATGTTTGCAATCATTCTGATGATGACAAGGAAAGAAAGGTCATCGATCTAGACCAGAACTAGAACTAATGAAGAATAAATTCACTTAAGTATAATTAGAGATACACGCCTGTAATCCCAGCACTTGGGAGGCTGAGGCAGGACGATCAGCGCAAGTTCAAGACCAGCCTGGACTACAGAAAGTGAGCTCAAGAGCAGCCTGAACTGCAATAGTGAGACCCTGTCTCCAAAACACATACACACACACACATACACACACACAAAGAGTAATTAGGTTTTATAGCTATACATTTACAGATATTTTAAGTGTTCTTATTGCTTAAATCTTATAAGAAAAATAATTGTAATTAGGAATTTAAAACTCCTTCCTGTCATTTTCCCCAATTAAATAATTAAGCTTTTAATTTTCTTTTTTGTTTCTATTGTTTTATTTTTTGAAGCAGACTGTTAACAATGCTTACAGACTGGCCTTGAACTCACTATGTAGCTCAGGCTTAGCTTTAAACTCATGGCACAGTTTCTGCCTCAGCCTCCCAAGAGCTGAGATTATAGGCATGCACCACTATGTCTGGCTCTTAACTCCATTTTTTATATAAAAAAATTATTTAAACTACAACTGTCACATTGTATTATAGGCTGTAAAGTGAACATATTCTTTCAAACTATAAGTAAGGACATATGACTTTAAAATATTCAAATTCAGGGTCATTTTCATAAAAGCTTTCCATTTGTATACATAAATCACATTTAACTTTTCCTGTAATAGCTTTTTGGAAATTTCTTTGGCATAAAATTTGTCACAGGAAAATTTTGAATGTACATTTGGCCAGATATGGATATCCTAAAGATTGCTCAAAAATAACTTACAAAGTTTTGTATAACAATCTAAAGTTATACTTTCAGGGATTATTTCTACAGTATATGTAATGATCTATTTATGTAAACTTTATCTATTTTTGGTTCTAGGGATTTCATATAGACCCTCATACATACTAGGAAAGCATTTACCACTGAACTATAACCCCAACCATTTTTATTTCATTTTTTGATATAGGGTCTCACTAAGCTGCCCACACTTAGGATTGAACTTACAATCCTCTTATCTCACCCACCAGGTAGCTGCAATTATAGGCACATACCACCCACCACACCTAGCTATGCTAACAGGTTTTGGTATACAGTGCGTGACTATCTTCAGACTCTCACATTTGCCATTAGCTGGCAACATTGGGCAAATTGCAGAAATTTCTAGAAAGTTGTATCTTCTCATATGTAAAACAAAGGTTTGTCATTTGTATGCTCTAAGCTCTGTGGCTCTAGACTTCTAAATAGACCACTTGTCTCAGTATTTCCTGAGATACAACTTGACAGCCACAACTTGAAGTAGGAAAGGTTCATTCTGGTGAGCATTTCACTCCATGACTGGCTGGCTTCAAGACAATGGCATTGCAGAGCAACTTGGCAGAGGAAAGCTGTTCATGGCAAGGAAACAGAGGGAGGTGTTCAGGAAGGAGATAAACTCCCAGGTCCCATCTCCCATGATCCACCTCCCCGTTAGACGCCACCTCCCAACACCACGTTTAGCTGTAAATCATCAGTGAACTACTCAGATCATGAGTCATCTTCCAAAAGCCCCAGTTATGAGGCTTGAGGCTGTGGGGGACCATCTAGATATAAACGCCACTCTTCAGTGTTTATAAGCCAGTGTACAGCTATTTAATAACTAGAAACTACAAGTTCAGGTCCCCTTCCCACCTAAGATTAATGTTATCCTGGCAGATTGTAAATCAAGTTTTTATGCCAAAGCAAATTCGTTTAGCCACAATGTAATAGCCAGCACTTTGAACAGTTTAACTTACTGTGTCTGAATTTCAACCTTCCACCCATTGTCATCATTAATTTCCATCTGCCCCATAAGCAATCTGTATCAAGCATATCTGTTCTGTCCCTCAGGTGCTTCAGGACATTCATTCGCCTTCTGGGTTTGGCTACTTTGTGATAAGCTTGCTTTAATACCATATATGTTCCTCTTATAACACTCAGTTTATTTAATCTTGGGTCTCCATGAGTGTTTCAGAAAAGGCTATCTTTAACTTTTGTTATTTACCCAAAATAAATCTACAGGAGATGATTTCTGTTATGGAAACACACTAGAAATGAAATTGATGCACAGGCAACTGGTCTACCAGAGACAGCAGGATTTTTTTTTTTTTCTCTTCCTCCAGAACATCTGTGCACAGACTCACATCTAAAAAGCAACAATAAATATGAAATACTCATAACTACTCACCTTCATAAACAATGCTCTCTCATTTTCCTTAAGGGCAACAACAAGGGGTAAAAAAATAACCATCTCTGTTATGCATTCATTGTGTTTTCCACTTAATAATAAAACTTAATATTTATAAACGCCCTCTCTTATTGGCCAACTTTCAGGCTCTCATTTGTTTCCTAATGTTCTCAAGATTTTGACTTTGTACTCACACCTTCCACACCCGAAGTACACAAATAGTTACAAATCCAATCAAAAGAATCATAAATCTTTTCCAAACTTCCCTTGATAAAATACAATAATATTATTAGAAAAGAGTAAGCCATATGAAATGGAAAAAGAATCCTAACAATGAAGCTTAAGAGTTTAAAATTTCCAAATTTTTATGGAGCTAGTCACAGATACTTACAGGTCATTAGACATGGAATGTCCAACACTAACAGAAAACTTAGCTCCTTCCAGTGTTATCCTACATACAATTATTCAGAAGAGACACAATGGCTGTGAAAATGCAACCAAGGGTTAATCTTCCACAAAGGGTTTGGTGACATCACACTGTAAGCCTTTTCAATGCTATTACATAATAAGCATAAGGTGCCTAATCATCAATACACACTTAGAAGTTCTCATGGGTCATTAAATGCTAAGACAGTGCCACCCTTGGTACTAGATGAAAGGAATGTGCCTATAGCTCCAGAAACGTGTAAGATATGCAACAAGTTCCTTATGTGACGATAGTGGATGAGATATAGATACTAAACATGTAAGGGGTGATCAAGAAACATGGTTTGCATTTACATTTTTAAACATATTAAAATAAAAGACACATTACCACTCACCTCCCTCAAAATATCCCCCTCACTTCAACCCTCTGAAGCAGTTCTGGAAGCCTCCTTTCACAAGAGCCATTAGGAAGTGTGATTTTAAAAAATACAGTGAATGCTGGTGCAGAGTAAAGGAAAAGGAGACATTTTAAAAGCCTAGCTTATGTTCCCACTCACCTCACTCTCCAGCTTCTGGGCTTTCCACCTAATCAAATCATCATGAAAAGCAAGTATTTTGAATCAACTTTGGATTGCAAAGCACACACAGTAGCACAGCTAAAGACACTCATGAGCATGTTCAAAACAAAGGGGAATATTTTGAATGAATGACAATGTGCCTTTTCTTTAACATATTTTTCTTAATTTAAACATTTATGATATCATACCATAGGCATGATGAGTTATAATTAGATTCTACAGCTGTGTACCATAAAGCACTGATTCATGAGTTAACAAAAATTTAATAGCAAATTCTAACTCCAGTGATGCTCAGTGGCTCTCTCATCTGATGTGATCTGCTAGAGGGGACAAATGTCATGCATCTAAGTATGAAAAGTAATATAACATATAATCTACCTGGAAAGCTAAAGTGAATTTAATAAAATGCAACCAAACTGATTTATGTATTAAGCCAGGGTTCAGGGTTAAGTAATCAATCCCCAATGGAGAACTTGAACAGAGTCATGTAATGTAGAAGTTCATCTGAAAAATGCCTACAGTCTTCTTTTACTGCATGATTAGCATGAACTAAAGGCATGAAAGGATGATAATTTTTTAAGTTCCTGAAAACATTCATGCTTTAAAAGAATTATAGTGTCCAGGAAACAAGCAGTAGAATTATTGCTGCACACTACACTAGTCAAGCTGCCCTAGAAGTTTGACTTAGGATTGGATTATGGAATACTGGACTATGATTTAGTAGTGAGACCTGCATTTCACCCTAGACTTTAAAGACTTGTTCTTCCTCACCACAAGGCAAAATAAAATCCTGTTTCTATTTGTACACACTACACGTTTCCATTAGCCCATCTCTACTTAGTTTGGCTCTTCCGTGATTCCTATATTAGCTGTGTTCTCCTTTGGCAGATTTTTTCTTTTAGTTTTGAAATGGTTTGCTCCAGGATATGTCAAAAAACAATTAATGAGGCAATTAAAATATGTTGACAGTTACTCATCCTCTCCATCAAAATTGAGGGGAAAAAAAGCCTAATTTAAGAACAAGGGTATTTTCCTGGGTCCGACTTTCCCTTGCCTTTGTGCTGCTGTTATGGAGTGCAAAGTCTTCGCTAACAGTGCAGAACCTTCAGGCGGTGTTTTGAGGGAGAAGGAATGCTAGCAAAAAAATGTATTGAGAATCTACTGACTCTAAAACATGATAATGGGGCTGGGGAGATAGCTCTGTGGCACAAGTGCTTGTCTGGCAGGTGCAAGGTCATGAGTTTGAACTCCGATCCCACTAAATAGATAGATAGATAGATAGATAGATAGATAGATAGATAGATAGATAGATAGCATGATAATATAATGTTTGAGTGAGCACACTTTCAAAAACCTAAAAAGGTCTATGTTACTGTCCTGGTTCTGCCACCTACAGTTTAGCCCAGGCATGTTCTTTAACTTCTCCAAATCTATGAATTGTTTAAGCATTAAATTAGAAGGCATATGGAAAATGCTTAGCATAATAAATGACATATGAATAGAGAGCAGTATGTTTTCACTACTATATGGATGGTATTGATACTGAAAATAAAAATAATAATAGTTTACTTTTGCCTACTGTGAAACAAAGTTAAAGGCTATCAATTGTATTTGATATTTTACTTCTATAGTTAATTATTAGTTTCACAATCTCTGTAAGATATGTAAACAAGCAATTATTCCACATTTGAGCCCTGGGAAATTTTATGAGTCTGCTAGAGATTTGACTAGTAATGCCTTACAGCAAAGTAAAATAAGCAATAAAGGTTATGTTCAGATAACTGAAGTCAAGTAGTCATAGGAAGATTAATATTTATTCATAACACCAAGATTTATGGTAATGTACGACAAACAATGACCATGATCATGAGAGAAATATCAATACAATGTTGAAAAAGTTCAGCAGACTCAGGAGGAATTGGACAGGCCCAAGAATGTTTAAGTCATAGTGATGCAAGAGAACAATCTCATCTCTAAAACTTTTTCTGGTTTACCTTTATAACTCCATTCCACCTTCTCCATCCCAAGCACCTGCTATAGCCCTTACACTTTTATGAGCTGAATTTTAAATATCTATTCAAAACATTACCACCTAGCAATCATATGAGGCCAACTAGCACAGAAACAGCAGTAAGCAAAACATTAGCCAGTTAGAGTAAAACTAGAAGAGGCCAAGATGGGTAATGGATCCAAAAGCTACATCAGGTGAGACCTCATTAAATAAAATGGAAACATTAATCTTGGAAAAGACAAGACTAGGAGAAGCTATGATTGATGTTTTGGTGTACCTTAAGTGTTCTTGTATGAAAAGAAAATTAGACATCCTATATAAATACAAAAGGTATATATCAGAGCCCATGTGAAAGAGTGTCAACAGAAGAGATTAATGTGAGCAACTAATTTATAGTGATTTGAGTTGCCCAACCACAACTTCTTCCTGAGTTTGTGGACTCCCTAATGAAGGAGGCAACTCAGAGAAGAGAAATTCTCACACATTGGGGAGGAAGAGGTGAAGTAGATATATTTCATGCTCATTCAGTCTAAGAGGTGTTGAAATAACTAAAAGAAATATTTCTTTTAGGAAAAAAAATCTAATAGTAGAAAGCTATTTTGAACACTTGACCATGTTTTCTACCCCCCGTTTGCATATTTGTTAGCAAAATAGAAGCAGAAAGCATTGGCAACTTGATCTTCCTTGGAGATTTTAGTTGTAATCATCAATGAAACAAAGCTTCATGACTCTCCACACAAATTGAGCTGGGGAGATAACTCAGTAGAATAAGTGCTTGCCTGGCAAGTGCAAGGTCCTGAATTCAATTCCCAGTCCTGTGAAAATATAATAATAATATTAATAATAATAATGATAATATTCCAACTTTTTAGACACCCACAGAAGTGTCTAAGTACGGTAACACAAAGGACAGTTCATATCCTTTCCACATGGAAAGTTTTATCTTAAAATGATGAATACTGATGCCTATAGCTGGGCCTAAAAGGATAAGAAATGCAAGGTCCTAAAGAGGAAATTCAGTGATGTTGCTCAGAAAAAAAATTCCCAAAGCAGATCACCAGTGAGACACACAAGACCCAGGAGGCCCCTAAAGGCACCAACTGCTTCAATATTGTCATTTGCTTTCCATTTTCCCCCCACTGCTTTCTTCTCAAGGCCTGCTAGACTACTAGCTTTGACAGAAAACATGGAACGGGGTGAACTAGAGTTGTTAAAAATGAAAGAAATTTCATATATGGAAATTTGCTGCAGGACAGTTAGTGAGGTTCAACAGAAAATGTACTAGTCTCGGGGCTGGGGAGATAGCTCTGTGGCACAAGTGCCTGCCTGGCAAGTGCAAGGTCATGAGTTCAAACCCTGGTCCCACCAAAAAAAAAAAAGAAAATGTACTAGTCTCAAACATTGTTTAATTCAAGAACATTTGAGCTCAGAAAGTTAATTGAATGTGTACGCTTTTTAAAATTCATTTTAATGAGAAAAATGATAAAATAGTAGAATGAATATATTCTTGAAAATTATTTGACACTCCTTGCAAGAAGGAAGGAAGGAA
>PVJA010049293.1:0-13814 GCA_004027025.1 Myocastor coypus
AAAAAAAAAAAAAAAAAAAAAAAAAAAAAAAAATTGTTTCAGAACCTTTATTTGTTTATTCACTCATTTCTATGGCCGGCTCAGCCCACCCCAAGGGCAGGGCTGGTGCAGCATGTGGTGCCGGGGATCGAACTGTGGTCCCTGAAGCCGCCCAAGCTTTCCCAAGCAGGGGCTTTAGACCACTGAGCCATCCTGCCGGGCCCCAAGAGAACACTATTGACAAGCTCCCCTGTGACCTCAGGCAGCTGGGTGACTCCCTCTGGTTACTCCTTAGAAGAGCTCTGTGGAGGTGGTATGGTTTCTGTCATACAGGCCAGAGCACAGGTGTTCAGAGTCGAGTGGTGGAGCCGAAATTTGAGCTCCACCTTAGGCCGTCTCCTCACACCTCGGCCTGCCTTGCTCCAGGCTCAGTCTCCCGTTTGGCCTTTTGTTCCGCATGGAGAATACAGCTTTTCCTGAATTCTGTCTTAGGCTGGCCCAGCTGCTGTAATGAAACACGTGGACAAGGTAGCTTAGAAGTGGCAAAAATTTATCCCCTTCTCATAAATTGTTGGTACTTTCTCCCTGTCACTTCCCAACACAGGACGAAGCAGCTTTCTGGGGCCTTAAACTGGTACCACCGGGGAGGGCTCCGCCTCACAGACATAATCACACCCCAAAGGCCCTACTTCCAAATATCTTCACATCAACAATTGGGTTTTCAGCACTTAAATTTGGGGAGCCATGGTACCTTGCAGTGGAACTAAAGCTGCACTCCTACTTCTTTTGGTTTTTCAGTCCTGAGAACTGAATCCCAGATCTTCGCATTCAGCTGTATCCCCACCCCTTTTGTTATCTTTTGAGACAGAGTGTTGTTAAGTTGTCTAGACTAGGCTTCAACTTTCAGTCTTCCAGTTGGAAGTGTAGGTGTGTACCGCCAGGCCTGGCTACGGCAGTCCCTCCTCCTGTTCCCTATGACCCGCAGGAGCCCACGGGGTCCCCGCACCCCCAGTGGCTGGCCCCAGAGTCCTACGACCGCTGCCCTTCATGATTTTACCCACTGCTTTGCACTATGGAGTCAGACATCCTGGGAAGGACACCGGCCCCAAAGAAGGCCGACTCGCTGCACCCTTTGGGAGGTGAGCCATGGGGCCACAGAACGCTGCTCTCAGGCCCCAGGCCCCAGGGCTGCCTCGCCCCGGCCTCTGCTTGCTCACTCAGGCCCTGAAGGAGCAGTGAAGCCGCCATCTCTGGCTCAGCTATCGGCTCCGGGCTCTCTGGCGCCCCCTGTCTCCTTCCAGCTGTCCTACAGACGCTCCTGCCCTGCCTGACATCCAGTCCCTTGCGCTTCCCAGGACTACTTTGTCCAGGGAATGGAGATGGAGACAGGATAGAAACAGCCAGGGACAATTGTGGAAGTCAGGAAGATGTCTCCGAAGACTTCTCATGAAAGATGCAGACTCCAGGGGCCTGGCAGGATTGCTCAGTGGTCTAAAGTGTCTGCTTAGGAAAGCTTGGGCGGCTTCAGGGACCGTGGTTCGATCCCTGGTACCACATGCTGCGCCAGCCCTGCCCTCAGGGCAGGCTGAGCCGGCCACAAAAATAAACAAACAAAAGTTGTGAAATAAGAAATAAAGTAAAATAAAATAAAAAATTAAAAAAAAATGATGCAGACTCCAGAAACTCAGTAAGGGAAATGGACAAGGGATGTGCAGTCTTGGGCTTCCTGGGTACAAGAAGAAGTAGGGTCTGGGGTCAGAGAGGGCCTGGAGCCGCCCCCGCACGGAGCTGCATGTCTGCATTCCATCTGCTCTCGGTGGAGATGGCCTCGGTCCGCCACGGTTCTACCACACCCCAAGGCCCAAAGGGAAAGAACTGCAAAAGGAGGAGACCCCTGTGCAGCCCCCAGTGCTGCAGGTCCACGTGGTCCTTTGCTCTCAGCCTCTCCCTCTGCTTCTTTCCCGAGCACTCGGGCCCCATGGGTTTTCTGCCCATGTCTTCTCTTCAAGTCTAGCAGCCAAAGGCTCTGACACGTGGGCCCTTACTCCCACATCCCAGAAAAATTGGAGTGAGAAAGCCGCATCCTGTGGGCTGGTGTACCCCCAGAGCCCTCCACCCACCCCGCAGCCTATCATATGGGTAGCAGAGGCCTGTTGCAAGCAAACAGCCTGAGACTGGCCTGAAGTACAAGGTGAGCTCAAGGCCTGAACTGCATATCAGGACCCTGTCTCAAAATGACTAGAAAAAGAAAACCAGCCTCAAGCTTGGCTTTAGAAGGTCCCCAGGGCTGACCTCCTGGGTATCCTCTCCCTCGCAGCCTCCCTGCCCCCTCTGGGCCATCCCTACTCAAGGGCTGCCAGCAGGGGCGGAGAGAAGGTACCATGACCACCTGCATCACCTTACAACCACTCAGCAGCAGTTGTTCTCCAGAAGAATAAAGTGGAAGCCCTAAAACAGGGCAGGGAGAGACAGATATTGATGAAGACAAAAAGTATTGAGATGGAGAGACGAACCGTGGAGGACAGAGCCCTGAGTGGCCCGAGTTGACATCACATGGCTACCCTGCTGGACCACATAGCTACCCAGCAAACAAGGGTTCATGCTGAGTCAGTTGCCATGGGGACAAACATGCAGGAAATACCCAGAATCACTACAATAGGGGCAATAACATGTGTTCTGGACAACACCTACCCCGGTGCTGGTCCCTCTGGTGCATTCATTGCATTGCCTACAATAAACTTGGCTTTCACATAGTCACGTTCCCTGAGAGACCAGAGCAGGACTCCTGAGGTCATAGGGTGAGAGGCACACAGCCATAGAGGATTCAATGGGTCTTGGCGGCTTTGCTCAGGAAACCAGGTGCGTTCTGTGTCTCTCCCCTCGCTGCCTCTCTGAGTCTAGACTGAGACGGCTCAGTCCTTCTGTTCCAGAGCAGACGCTGCAAACGGTGGAATGCCTGTTTGGAATCATAACGGAGCACTGAGGGCAAAGGAAGAAGCTGGGGACATTGTATAAACACATGAAAGGGACCCCAGAGAGCTCAAGACCCAGAGCAAAGCCTCCACTACAGTGAGACCTTAAGGCAGAGAAAGAGCCAAGTGCCCCGGGGGTGCCGCCATCCCAGGCCAGAGCCCTATGCCCAACGCAGGGACAAGAATGTCCAGCAGAAGGAAGTGAGGGTAATGGCAAGAAAGAGGCGTCGGGGTTTTCTGGGACAGGAAACCCTGAGAAAAAGGACAGGAGAAGCCCTGGCCTGGTGTCCCCAGAGGAAGGAGACTCCCACATCTAGTAACAGAGACCTCTGCGCCTCTCAGAAAGCTCCCACCAGCCCCTAGACCCCTCCCAAGGACCTGAGAGGGCTGAGGTCACCCTCAGCTAAGAGCCAGCCCAATTGGCCCCTGCCTGCCCTCTAGACACCCTGGAGCTGGGCTCTACCTCTGCTTCTCTGTGTCTCTAACAGCAAAAGATTCCACAGAAAAAACCCCAGCCAGAGGTCCAGCTGCCTCCTGCTTATCCAACCTTGCTAGGGCCCCTGACTTCCCCAGGCCTCTGTTCTGGCCGCCACTGGGCAGAGCTAGCAATAATTTATCTGGCAGGGCTGTGAGAGGGAGTGAAATGCCACAGTGTGCTCACGTGGGAGTGCTTGGCACGTAATGGAGCTCTGTGTCCAAGTTGTTGATTGCTGTCCTGACTCAGGCCGAGTGGAGCACACAGCCCAGGGGCAGGGCGAGGTTGCAGGCTGAAGTTCGCGTGAGGGGACACCGCACCCAGAGTTTCCTATCCAAACAACCAGACTCAGTTGTGACTTCCTATCTTGGAAAGTTTCTGAGAAGTGATTCGTAATAGAAATGGGTTTAGGGATGGTCCACCTGGACCCAGTAGACAGACCTTGCTTACTTTACAGCATTCTCCTGGAGATGCCAAAACCAAGGTATGGTATGGGGGAACGTGGTGGACGGTCCTCCTGCCCCACTCTTGGCCCTCTCTGGGGTCCAGTGTACACACGTCCTGCATCAAAACCAGGCTGGGAAGGGGCGCTTCCACGATCCTCTAGGCCTAATGAGGCTCATGGCACCAGCTCTTTTGGGAATGGGAAGATTTCAATGACTGAGGGCAGATTCACTTCTTCTCTTGTTGTTAGGAAGAATAAAATCCATCCTGCTCTGCCCAAGTTCAAAGCCTTAGGTTAGCACGGTGCCATGTGGGCTGAGGATACAGGCAAGGCATAGAAGATGGAGCAGCACAAGAAGCGGTTCAACATTTGGGGTCTAGCTCACCCACTGACAGCCAAGAGAGGAGAGGAATCGGCCCGAGGACAGGAATCCTGATTCTCAGACCTGGGTCTCAGGCACAGCCCTCTCTGGTAATGAGCCAGCTAGGCGTGCAGAGAAAAACAGCAGAGCAAGGCTGGGCTCAGGCCCAGCCCTGGGTCCAAGGGAGGGCAGCAGGAAGCCTGCTGGGTGGGGCACCACCTCCCCAGCTGGCCGCCTTCTCCATATCTGGTTTCAGGCTTCCCTGGGATTTTTCCACACTGATTCTTTTTGGCCCGGGAGTGGTTTTTCCAGTGCTTCATCTATTTCTACATGGCACCAGAAAAGACAGGCATGGTGGCACATGGGGTGGCACATAAGTGGGCATCAGGACTGGTGGGCTGTTGGGGCAGGAAGAGCAGAAGAAATTAGCAGCTGGAGCCAGGCAATCCTGGTTGTTTCTCCAGACATTACTAGGAAAGTCCAAGAGCTACCAGAAGGTTGAGTCCACTGGAGCCTGGAGGGAGACAAAGTCCCAGCTCTGTTTTGTTTTGTAATTCCTCCAGTTTTTAGGTTAGTGTTCAACAGAAGAGTCCTGAGGGAAAGAACCCATCTCCATTCCCCAACCCACGGCCCCACCTAGGACCCCAGCCCAAGCACTCAGGGACATGAGGGCAGCGTGCCGAAACATCAGATCTGCCCCCAAAGATCTGGGAGACAGCGTTCCCCGGCCCTCAGTAGGGGCATAGTGCTGGCAGCTCCTCTTTTCTGTTTCCCAAAGAGCTTTCTCCTAGGGGATTAGCAGGGCCTTCCTGCCACCCCATCTGGCTGGTACAGGAGCCAGCACACCACCCCTGGCTGCCAGCCAGCCTCAGTCTGGGAGCCAGTGCTCTCTCAGAGGCTTACAGACACGTTGCTGGGGCCCGAGGGCAAGGGGAGGGAGGTAGGAACCCCTGGGAAGCCCCTGGCCCACCCCGTTGGGATGTAATGCCCGTAAGCCTCAACCAGTCCTGGCCTCCCGGGGATCAGGAGGGTTTCTTATTGATTACTCTTCTCTGTCTCATGAAGGCAGGGACTCTATGACGGATCTATAGCCCATACAACACAAGACAGTGATCTCAGAGGCAACGGAAAGCAGTCCTGCGGAGACATAAATATTGGAAAGGCTCAGGCTAAGTCAAGAAACACACACACTCTTGGGCAGGGGTAAGCACAGAGAAGCCTATGCCTAGAGGCCCCATAGGCTGGGAAAAGCTGGCCTATATCCCCAAGCATTCCTGGAAGAAGAAATGGCAGAGCTGTGAGGAAACACTGAAGTCAACCTCAGTCTCCAAAGGAGGATAGGAAAATGCGCTGCCGAGGGCCAGGCAACTATCCATGTCAGGGACCCAGATTACAACGCTACTGTTCTGCCTCCCTCCCACTGTCTGCTTTTCCTTTCACCCTCTCAGGAGCTTGAAAACCAGAAGTCAAGGAAGAAGACCCCAGCATGATGGGAAGAGGAGCCAGCCAGTCTTTAGGGAAATTGGACACAAGCCAGAGCCCAGGTCTGGAAGGGGCTGGCCCTCTAGAGCCTACGGCACCCAGCAATGACCATTCACCCTGGTCCCAGACAGTTTTCATACCACGTGTCCCTTGAGTCAGCCCCGCTCCCACCCCACACATGTCTCTTCCCGTGTCTCTCTGCCAACTGAACAGATACAGCACTCAAGTGGCTCTCTGCTGGCAAACACCTCCAACTTGGCACCTGGTCCCAGAATAAATAAACAGGCATACACTCCACACACTTACACATGTGCATGTGTGAATACACACACCCTCAACACACTCATTCACGGTCTTTCCAAGAAATCAGGATTGCTTCTTGCCATCCACGTGGCCTCCACTGGCCCCAGGCTCAAACAAGCAGGTACGGTCGAAGTTGTGGCAGAGACCTTCTGCCAGGGCATTGTGATAAACTAGGGCCTCGGGTGCAGAGGCCCAGATACCAGGCCAGGGCTTGCTCTCGCAACCCACAAGCCTATGCAGGAGGGCAGCTACCACTCTTCCTGAGGGCACCAGCAGAATGAGACTCTAGACACTTGGAACATTCCATGAATAAGAGGATCTTCAAAGTGATCCAGAAACTCATTCAAACACTAGGAACTGGGAGAAGAGCGGCTTGCCCAAACTCTGCAGGACAAATCTTATAGAACCAAGATCAGAACTCTAGAACAGATATATTTCCACTTCCCCTCAGAGCGCTCCTTCCCCAGCAGCTCTTTTTTTTTTTTTTTTTTGGTGGGATTGGGGTTCAAACTCACGACCTTGCACTTGCCAGGCAGGCACTTGTGCCACGGAGCTATCTCCCCAGCCCCTCCAGCAGCTCTTTTGATTGCTTTCTCGAAGCATGTACTTTTGCAAATGGAACAGCTTAGTTCCAGAGCTAACTTAGTCTCCCAGTTAGCTCTGGAATGACAATCGCAACAAGGCCCCACTGCCCTCAAGCTGCCTGGGACCTGGTCTCCTCCTTAGGAAGGGTGGCTTCTGTTACATCCAGTTTACCATCGAGCTCCCTCTCGCCAACAAAAGAGGTGAGAATGCCAGTTGCCACAGCCTACTGAGACAGAGTGTGGGTGGTGTTCAGCCCTGGCTTGGAGCCTGGGGGAGACATCCAGCGACGCCTACAGATGGAGACAGGCCTGGCATGAGGGAAAGTGACACGTGAGCTTTAGCATCAGGCATATCTGGTTTCAGATCTCAGCTTTTCTGTTATTAGCTGTGGGGCACCAGCAATTTGCCTAATTTCTTCTGTCTCTAAAATGGGGAAAATTCCCATCTTTGCGGCTACCGTATTAATAAAATGCTAGCTATTAAGTCTGTAGGACAAACGCTGTTGCCCTTGGCCGTGATGGATAGTTGTCACATGATTCAAAGGCCCAGAGCTAGCCAGCCTGCTTTGATGCAGGAAAAAAAACATATTTGCTGAGTCAAAACAACTTTTATAAGAAAGTGCATAGAGGGGCTGGGGAGATAGCTCCGTGGCACAAGTGCCTGCCTGGCAAGTGCAAGGTCGTGAGTTTGAACCCCAATCCCACCAAAAAAAAAAAAAAAAAAGAGCTGCTGGGGAAGGAGCGCTCTGAGGGGAAGTGGAAATATATCTGTTCTAGAGTTCTGATCTTGGTTCTATAAGATTTGTCCTGCAGAGTTTGGGCAAGCCGCTCTTCTCCCAGTTCCTAGTGTTTGAATGAGTTTCTGGATCACTTTGAAGATCCTCTTATTCATGGAATGTTCCAAGTGTCTAGAGTCTCATTCTGCTGGTGCCCTCAGGAAGAGTGGTAGCTGCCCTCCTGCATAGGCTTGTGGGTTGCGAGAGCAAGCCCTGGCCTGGTATCTGGGCCTCTGCACCCGAGGCCCTAGTTTATCACAATGCCCTGGCAGAAGGTCTCTGCCACAACTTCGACCGTACCTGCTTGTTTGAGCCTGGGGCCAGTGGAGGCCACGTGGATGGCAAGAAGCAATCCTGATTTCTTGGAAAGACCGTGAATGAGTGTGTTGAGGGTGTGTGTATTCACACATGCACATGTGTAAGTGTGTGGAGTGTATGCCTGTTTATTTATTCTGGGACCAGGTGCCAAGTTGGAGGTGTTTGCCAGCAGAGAGCCACTTGAGTGCTGTATCTGTTCAGTTGGCAGAGAGACACGGGAAGAGACATGTGTGGGGTGGGAGCGGGGCTGACTCAAGGGACACGTGGTATGAAAACTGTCTGGGACCAGGGTGAATGGTCATTGCTGGGTGCCGTAGGCTCTAGAGGGCCAGCCCCTTCCAGACCTGGGCTCTGGCTTGTGTCCAATTTCCCTAAAGACTGGCTGGCTCCTCTTCCCATCATGCTGGGGTCTTCTTCCTTGACTTCTGGTTTTCAAGCTCCTGAGAGGGTGAAAGGAAAAGCAGACAGTGGGAGGGAGGCAGAACAGTAGCGTTGTAATCTGGGTCCCTGACATGGATAGTTGCCTGGCCCTCGGCAGCGCATTTTCCTATCCTCCTTTGGAGACTGAGGTTGACTTCAGTGTTTCCTCACAGCTCTGCCATTTCTTCTTCCAGGAATGCTTGGGGATATAGGCCAGCTTTTCCCAGCCTATGGGGCCTCTAGGCATAGGCTTCTCTGTGCTTACCCCTGCCCAAGAGTGTGTGTGTTTCTTGACTTAGCCTGAGCCTTTCCAATATTTATGTCTCCGCAGGACTGCTTTCCGTTGCCTCTGAGATCACTGTCTTGTGTTGTATGGGCTATAGATCCGTCATAGAGTCCCTGCCTTCATGAGACAGAGAAGAGTAATCAATAAGAAACCCTCCTGATCCCCGGGAGGCCAGGACTGGTTGAGGCTTACGGGCATTACATCCCAACGGGGTGGGCCAGGGGCTTCCCAGGGGTTCCTACCTCCCTCCCCTTGCCCTCGGGCCCCAGCAACGTGTCTGTAAGCCTCTGAGAGAGCACTGGCTCCCAGACTGAGGCTGGCTGGCAGCCAGGGGTGGTGTGCTGGCTCCTGTACCAGCCAGATGGGGTGGCAGGAAGGCCCTGCTAATCCCCTAGGAGAAAGCTCTTTGGGAAACAGAAAAGAGGAGCTGCCAGCACTATGCCCCTACTGAGGGCCGGGGAACGCTGTCTCCCAGATCTTTGGGGGCAGATCTGATGTTTCGGCACGCTGCCCTCATGTCCCTGAGTGCTTGGGCTGGGGTCCTAGGTGGGGCCGTGGGTTGGGGAATGGAGATGGGTTCTTTCCCTCAGGACTCTTCTGTTGAACACTAACCTAAAAACTGGAGGAATTACAAAACAAAACAGAGCTGGGACTTTGTCTCCCTCCAGGCTCCAGTGGACTCAACCTTCTGGTAGCTCTTGGACTTTCCTAGTAATGTCTGGAGAAACAACCAGGATTGCCTGGCTCCAGCTGCTAATTTCTTCTGCTCTTCCTGCCCCAACAGCCCACCAGTCCTGATGCCCACTTATGTGCCACCCCATGTGCCACCATGCCTGTCTTTTCTGGTGCCATGTAGAAATAGATGAAGCACTGGAAAAACCACTCCCGGGCCAAAAAGAATCAGTGTGGAAAAATCCCAGGGAAGCCTGAAACCAGATATGGAGAAGGCGGCCAGCTGGGGAGGTGGTGCCCCACCCAGCAGGCTTCCTGCTGCCCTCCCTTGGACCCAGGGCTGGGCCTGAGCCCAGCCTTGCTCTGCTGTTTTTCTCTGCACGCCTAGCTGGCTCATTACCAGAGAGGGCTGTGCCTGAGACCCAGGTCTGAGAATCAGGATTCCTGTCCTCGGGCCGATTCCTCTCCTCTCTTGGCTGTCAGTGGGTGAGCTAGACCCCAAATGTTGAACCGCTTCTTGTGCTGCTCCATCTTCTATGCCTTGCCTGTATCCTCAGCCCACATGGCACCGTGCTAACCTAAGGCTTTGAACTTGGGCAGAGCAGGATGGATTTTATTCTTCCTAACAACAAGAGAAGAAGTGAATCTGCCCTCAGTCATTGAAATCTTCCCATTCCCAAAAGAGCTGGTGCCATGAGCCTCATTAGGCCTAGAGGATCGTGGAAGCGCCCCTTCCCAGCCTGGTTTTGATGCAGGACGTGTGTACACTGGACCCCAGAGAGGGCCAAGAGTGGGGCAGGAGGACCGTCCACCACGTTCCCCCATACCATACCTTGGTTTTGGCATCTCCAGGAGAATGCTGTAAAGTAAGCAAGGTCTGTCTACTGGGTCCAGGTGGACCATCCCTAAACCCATTTCTATTACGAATCACTTCTCAGAAACTTTCCAAGATAGGAAGTCACAACTGAGTCTGGTTGTTTGGATAGGAAACTCTGGGTGCGGTGTCCCCTCACGCGAACTTCAGCCTGCAACCTCGCCCTGCCCCTGGGCTGTGTGCTCCACTCGGCCTGAGTCAGGACAGCAATCAACAACTTGGACACAGAGCTCCATTACGTGCCAAGCACTCCCACGTGAGCACACTGTGGCATTTCACTCCCTCTCACAGCCCTGCCAGATAAATTATTGCTAGCTCTGCCCAGTGGCGGCCAGAACAGAGGCCTGGGGAAGTCAGGGGCCCTAGCAAGGTTGGATAAGCAGGAGGCAGCTGGACCTCTGGCTGGGGTTTTTTCTGTGGAATCTTTTGCTGTTAGAGACACAGAGAAGCAGAGGTAGAGCCCAGCTCCAGGGTGTCTAGAGGGCAGGCAGGGGCCAATTGGGCTGGCTCTTAGCTGAGGGTGACCTCAGCCCTCTCAGGTCCTTGGGAGGGGTCTAGGGGCTGGTGGGAGCTTTCTGAGAGGCGCAGAGGTCTCTGTTACTAGATGTGGGAGTCTCCTTCCTCTGGGGACACCAGGCCAGGGCTTCTCCTGTCCTTTTTCTCAGGGTTTCCTGTCCCAGAAAACCCCGACGCCTCTTTCTTGCCATTACCCTCACTTCCTTCTGCTGGACATTCTTGTCCCTGCGTTGGGCATAGGGCTCTGGCCTGGGATGGCGGCACCCCCGGGGCACTTGGCTCTTTCTCTGCCTTAAGGTCTCACTGTAGTGGAGGCTTTGCTCTGGGTCTTGAGCTCTCTGGGGTCCCTTTCATGTGTTTATACAATGTCCCCAGCTTCTTCCTTTGCCCTCAGTGCTCCGTTATGATTCCAAACAGGCATTCCACCGTTTGCAGCGTCTGCTCTGGAACAGAAGGACTGAGCCGTCTCAGTCTAGACTCAGAGAGGCAGCGAGGGGAGAGACACAGAACGCACCTGGTTTCCTGAGCAAAGCCGCCAAGACCCATTGAATCCTCTATGGCTGTGTGCCTCTCACCCTATGACCTCAGGAGTCCTGCTCTGGTCTCTCAGGGAACGTGACTATGTGAAAGCCAAGTTTATTGTAGGCAATGCAATGAATGCACCAGAGGGACCAGCACCGGGGTAGGTGTTGTCCAGAACACATGTTATTGCCCCTATTGTAGTGATTCTGGGTATTTCCTGCATGTTTGTCCCCATGGCAACTGACTCAGCATGAACCCTTGTTTGCTGGGTAGCTATGTGGTCCAGCAGGGTAGCCATGTGATGTCAACTCGGGCCACTCAGGGCTCTGTCCTCCACGGTTCGTCTCTCCATCTCAATACTTTTTGTCTTCATCAATATCTGTCTCTCCCTGCCCTGTTTTAGGGCTTCCACTTTATTCTTCTGGAGAACAACTGCTGCTGAGTGGTTGTAAGGTGATGCAGGTGGTCATGGTACCTTCTCTCCGCCCCTGCTGGCAGCCCTTGAGTAGGGATGGCCCAGAGGGGGCAGGGAGGCTGCGAGGGAGAGGATACCCAGGAGGTCAGCCCTGGGGACCTTCTAAAGCCAAGCTTGAGGCTGGTTTTCTTTTTCTAGTCATTTTGAGACAGGGTCCTGATATGCAGTTCAGGCCTTGAGCTCACCTTGTACTTCAGGCCAGTCTCAGGCTGTTTGCTTGCAACAGGCCTCTGCTACCCATATGATAGGCTGCGGGGTGGGTGGAGGGCTCTGGGGGTACACCAGCCCACAGGATGCGGCTTTCTCACTCCAATTTTTCTGGGATGTGGGAGTAAGGGCCCACGTGTCAGAGCCTTTGGCTGCTAGACTTGAAGAGAAGACATGGGCAGAAAACCCATGGGGCCCGAGTGTTCGGGAAAGAAGCAGAGGGAGAGGCTGAGAGCAAAGGACCACGTGGACCTGCAGCACTGGGGGCTGCACAGGGGTCTCCTCCTTTTGCAGTTCTTTCCCTTTGGGCCTTGGGGTGTGGTAGAACCGTGGCGGACCGAGGCCATCTCCACTGAGAGCAGATGGAATGCAGACATGCAGCTCCGTGCGGGGGCGGCTCCAGGCCCTCTCTGACCCCAGACCCTACTTCTTCTTGTACCCAGGAAGCCCAAGACTGCACATCCCTTGTCCATTTCCCTTACTGAGTTTCTGGAGTCTGCATCATTTTTTTTAATTTTTTATTTTATTTTACTTTATTTCTTATTTCACAACTTTTGTTTGTTTATTTTTGTGGCCGGCTCAGCCTGCCCTGAGGGCAGGGCTGGCGCAGCATGTGCTACCAGGGATCGAACCACGGTCCCTGAAGCCGCCCAAGCTTTCCTAAGCAGACACTTTAGACCACTGAGCAATCCTGCCAGGCCCCTGGAGTCTGCATCTTTCATGAGAAGTCTTCGGAGACATCTTCCTGACTTCCACAATTGTCCCTGGCTGTTTCTATCCTGTCTCCATCTCCATTCCCTGGACAAAGTAGTCCTGGGAAGCGCAAGGGACTGGATGTCAGGCAGGGCAGGAGCGTCTGTAGGACAGCTGGAAGGAGACAGGGGGCGCCAGAGAGCCCGGAGCCGATAGCTGAGCCAGAGATGGCGGCTTCACTGCTCCTTCAGGGCCTGAGTGAGCAAGCAGAGGCCGGGGCGAGGCAGCCCTGGGGCCTGGGGCCTGAGAGCAGCGTTCTGTGGCCCCATGGCTCACCTCCCAAAGGGTGCAGCGAGTCGGCCTTCTTTGGGGCCGGTGTCCTTCCCAGGATGTCTGACTCCATAGTGCAAAGCAGTGGGTAAAATCATGAAGGGCAGCGGTCGTAGGACTCTGGGGCCAGCCACTGGGGGTGCGGGGACCCCGTGGGCTCCTGCGGGTCATAGGGAACAGGAGGAGGGACTGCCGTAGCCAGGCCTGGCGGTACACACCTACACTTCCAACTGGAAGACTGAAAGTTGAAGCCTAGTCTAGACAACTTAACAACACTCTGTCTCAAAAGATAACAAAAGGGGTGGGGATACAGCTGAATGCGAAGATCTGGGATTCAGTTCTCAGGACTGAAAAACCAAAAGAAGTAGGAGTGCAGCTTTAGTTCCACTGCAAGGTACCATGGCTCCCCAAATTTAAGTGCTGAAAACCCAATTGTTGATGTGAAGATATTTGGAAGTAGGGCCTTTGGGGTGTGATTATGTCTGTGAGGCGGAGCCCTCCCCGGTGGTACCAGTTTAAGGCCCCAGAAAGCTGCTTCGTCCTGTGTTGGGAAGTGACAGGGAGAAAGTACCAACAATTTATGAGAAGGGGATAAATTTTTGCCACTTCTAAGCTACCTTGTCCACGTGTTTCATTACAGCAGCTGGGCCAGCCTAAGACAGAATTCAGGAAAAGCTGTATTCTCCATGCGGAACAAAAGGCCAAACGGGAGACTGAGCCTGGAGCAAGGCAGGCCGAGGTGTGAGGAGACGGCCTAAGGTGGAGCTCAAATTTCGGCTCCACCACTCGACTCTGAACACCTGTGCTCTGGCCTGTATGACAGAAACCATACCACCTCCACAGAGCTCTTCTAAGGAGTAACCAGAGGGAGTCACCCAGCTGCCTGAGGTCACAGGGGAGCTTGTCAATAGTGTTCTCTTGGGGCCCGGCAGGATGGCTCAGTGGTCTAAAGCCCCTGCTTGGGAAAGCTTGGGCGGCTTCAGGGACCACAGTTCGATCCCCGGCACCACATGCTGCACCAGCCCTGCCCTTGGGGTGGGCTGAGCCGGCCATAGAAATGAGTGAATAAACAAATAAAGGTTCTGAAACAATTTTTTTTTTTTTTTTTTTTTTTTTTTTTTTTT
>PVJA010049294.1:0-13815 GCA_004027025.1 Myocastor coypus
TTTTTCTATTCTCCTCTAATTTTTTATCGATGTCTTCTTTAATAGTATTGAAGTCTGTCATTATGGTTATCCTTTCTCTCTCTAATACAGAGATTATTTCTGTTCTGTTCTCCTTTCTACTTTTGTGTAGTTGTTCCCCTACTTGGGATGCTATTGATTTAGGCATGTCTTTGTCAACTTTGGATATTATTTCTGCTCTCATGTCCCCTATACATTTCTCCAGCCATTTTTCCAATCCATGTATTTGTTTTTTCACTTCATATTTTATCTCTGATCTCAGTTGCTCTATAAGTTTCTGCACGTGTGTGTCTGCCTCAGATGTTACCAATTCAGAGGTTTCATCTGTATGGTTCCTAGTTTCTTCCATGATAGTGTCTTCTGTATTTGATTTGGTTGGGCACGGGCCCTGAGATTGCCTCCTACTCCTTGTTGTTATCATTTTGTATGGAAGTGGCCTCTGCACTTTGGTGGCGTTATGCTGTGTCTATGGGCATTTGGTCTGGAGACTCCAAGCTGGTTCCTCTACAGAGGTTCCTGACTTTGTGCTGGAGCTCTGGCTGCTAGCTTCTGTGAATCCTGGCAGACATGTTCTGTAGGTGGAGGTGGAGCTTTGGGATTGAGTAGTCCTGGTAGGCTTGTGGACCAGATCGGTTGCCAGAGAAGATGTTTCATGGGTTCGGTGCTGGAGGTTGGACTGGAGGGGTTCAAAAAAAAAAAAAAAAAAAAAAAAAAAAAAAGAGGGGTGGGGGAGCGAGGGAGGGGAAGGTGGGCCAAGGATCGTGACCCAGCTGAAGCGCGGCTCGGCTACTGGCGGAGACTCGGTGGGGACTGGAACAGGAATTTAGTCGCAGGAGCACAGAGGCGGGGCAGAGGGGTGCAGGTAGTTTACCCGCGGTGGACTCGCGGCCTGTGCTACCGGCTTGGACTCGGTGGGACTGGAACAGGAAGTTAGTCGCAGGAGCGCAGAGGCGGGGCCCCATACACTTATGTACAAAGGATGAATCATATATTGGTCTCAAGAACCTTCAAAAGGTTCAGCATATTGATTATAGCACAATGTAATGCTAAAAACTATGTTTGGCATACATGTCACTCTTGTATTTTTGATATGTACTGCTCCTGGGGTAAACTCAGTTACTGTCATCCTCTCTCTCAAGAGTAGTACTTGAAAATAAGAGACTGGGCCAAATACCATAGTCTTAACAGGCTACAATTTTGTATTTCCATGAATTTCCAAATATCTGTGTCAAAATTGTGTATCTGCTTACATCACATTGTATGGAAAGTTATTAGAATATCAATGATGGTCAGAAAATATCATTTCCAAGCTAAGTCAAAGATATTTGATACTCAGAAAACCAGTGATGATAAGCTCAAGTACCTATGATATAGAGTAATAGTATCACAAAACTTTTCTGCTGGAGGGTTAAGAATGTAAGTTAACAGACCAAAAATTGGAGAAAAAGAAGGGATATAAGGATAGCCAATATTTTGGCCCTAGCCCTTCAAGGTCAAAAAGGACCAGAATATAAGAGAACCTGTGCTGTAATATCCTATAACTCACAGTTGTCCCAAATTTTCTGGTCAAGGAGATTATGGGACCTCAGAGGAAATTGATGAATGAACTATAGTGCATCTAAGGAGAGTCACCCAGAGAAAAACGTTCTCTCTGGCTTTCACAGTAAGCAAAATGGCCAAGCAATGGCCGTGACTCATCCCAAAGGCTGACACTAACAACAGTTCTACAAAGTACTGTCTACGGTCCCAAACTAAATCCTGAGGGGATTTGACCCTGGAAGATAAAAACAAAGAAACAAACAAACAAAAAAAAACCAACAACAACAAAAAAAGAATGTTTTGTTATACAGGTCTTGCTTCAACTTGCCCTTGACCACCCAGCAAGAAAAAAAAAAAAAAAAAAAAGAAGCTTAATTACAATGCATGAAACGCAGAGCTAGATTGGTGAGCTGAGCTTTAGGAGGCTTAGATTCAATAGCCTTCAACATTACAAGCTTCACTGGTGGCCCACTGCAATTGCAGAACACTTGACTGTGTATGTATCTGCTTCCTCTTAGTCCAAAGAGAAGTATATTCTTTTCCTTTTCTTTCTTTTTTTTTTGTTTTCTAAGCAATGTTACCACCATTTTAATCGCTTTGCAACAACCAATCACTGCTTTCACCTGCAGTTACCCTCTTTGTACACTTCTCTTTTCTTTTACAACATTTCTTCCTCTTTGTGTTGTTTGAGGTCAGAAAGGGAAGAAGATTTAGCAGATTTCAATTCTGCTATAGTTGTCTAGGAGAATCTACCTGTATTAGTTTCCTAGACCTGCTATAAATAAACACGCGATTTTAAATGGCATAGACAACAGATATTTATTTTGCAGCCGTTGCAGAGGTTAGATGTCTGAGATTAATAGATCCACAGGGTTGCTTTTTTCATCAACCGTCAGTAATTGGTTTACAGATGGACTTTTTTTATACGTCCATCTTCATGTGATATTTTCTTTGTTTGACTGTGTCCAAATCTCCTTTCTTGTTAAAAATAGTCACATCAGAGTAGTATTATTACACTACAATGACCTAATTTTAACATTAGTACACCCTTGAAAGACAATATTTCCAAATTCAAATGCTAAGATAATGAAAGTTAGAAAATCAGCATACTACGGCTTTTATTGGACATGATTACATAAATGGCACCATGGTAAATGTTAAAATTATCCAAAAATAAACGCAAAACTTTCATGAGTACGTACTCAGACCACACAGAAAGGAAATGGGAAAGGTTAGATAGCATATCTAGAGAATTTCTTCATTGGGATAGACCATGTATGCATAATTTTTACATGTTTAAGAAACTGTACTTATAATACCTGAAAACCAAAACTGGAAAACAGTTATTTGAATGTAAGTAGTATAGAATCAGTTACTTTATCTAAACGTATATCAGCACTGATACAGGTTGCATCAATTAATGTCTACAATATAACACAATATATATAAATGTATAAGGACTTACAAGATTGGTTTACAGTAGCCACTCATAGAGTCAGATGAGCAAATGTGCAGAGCATCTCTCTACACACTGGAGCCAAAGCATCTGGTCAAAGTTTTGGAGCTCATTTCAGTGTCCTGTGTGGGTCTCCATCGGGCAGCTAATGGGTCTGCCCTAGCAGCCTAGAAGTAACATTTAAAGTGAAGACAAAGACTGAGCTCGTCTGAAAAAGCAGAAGCAGACCTGTATTTCATTTTCTTTTATATCATCTATGCAAAGAGACCCTTAGGGTGGGTCTTGACAATTTAGTTGAGCATCTCTTACCCAAGTAGACTTAATCAAAAAATCCATTACACAAGTGGATATAAAATAGTCAGTAAGCCTCATTTAGTGCTTTATAAAAATCAGAGGAGGGGCTGGGTAGATAGTTCTGTGGCACAAGTGCCTGCTGGCAAGTGCAAGGTCATGTGTTTGAATCCTGTTCTGCAGAAAAAATAAATCAAAAGCAAAGGAAAAACTTAGATGAAAAAAAAAAAAAGCTTAGCTGATTTTAAGGTGCAAGATTTGATATAGTTACTGGCATTTCATACAACAATTGATAATACTGATTCTATTAGAAAGTTTATTAACTTAGTTTTTTGGTGAGTATAGATGTTGGAAAGGCATGAAAGAATGATGCATCAGTTATCCTAAGTAGTTGATGTTCTAAAACACTCTATAATTACATTACATCTGCAGTATTGGTCCCTTAAATAAATTTAGGTTAAAGAATAGCACACTGAATCTTTTTAAGTGTATCATGCTACCTTAATCTTAACTTTGGTTAGCATGTTGTTTCTCTCTTGGCCTGTCTCCAGTTGATGAATCATATTACTGATTGTCCCTGGGAAACAAATGCTTCATGTCTTTCGCAAGTCTTGATCTATCCATACAGCAGCAGCTGCATAGGTGTTCAAGTCATGAAAACAGTGCTTAGACAGCATAGCATTTTTTGTAATTTTATTATTCCTTTTAAATAAGGAATAAAAATATAAAATACACATATTTCTCATGCTGCTTTATTAGGAAAAAATATAGGACAGGTATTAAATTGTAGAAGATAATCTAATGGCAGAGAGGCACTTATGTATTTAGCAGAGTTGTCAAGTCAGTGTAGTGAAAGCTACCAAAGTAAGGGTTACCATTACTTACAAAGATCTCTCTTGTCCAGATATGAATAAACCGGTGCAATTGCACAAGGTGCCTTCGGAGACTGTGTCCTGGCCCTATCTACTAATCAGAAGATTGCCCAAGTCTAAATACTGACTGGTGATTTTCTTGCCTCTCTTGGAGGATCTCAGGAAATTGGTGCTATAAAGAAAGGAAGCCAACTTCAGAAAATCCAAGGTTTAGAGTAAACCTAGGAGGGAAATATATTGCTTTCTGAGCATTCAAGATCAGTTCTTCAGCTGGCAGAAAAATACCTCCTATAAAAGAAAAGATCACAAACTATATTTAGTTACTTTATACATTCCATTAATTACAGTTTTAAGTGATATGTACATTCTGAGTTCCTAGCTGTAAATTCCAACATGTAAATTAATATTTATCTAAAGAAATTCCCTTTTGCTTATTAATTTTATGTGTAAGTTACATATTTTATTGTAACTGTAAAATATAAACTGTTTAGCTTATAAACTGTATAACTAAGCTATGAGTCTTCAAATAACATCGCATATATATATATATATATATACATATATATATATATATATATATGAAAATGTTATACTTTTTTGACTACAGGCAAATAGAAGTAAATAGTCTACATATTGTAAACACTTCTTCAAATTTACATTAGTTAAAAAGTCATGATTGAGCCAGGCGTGGTGGTGCACGCCTGTAATCCCAGCACTCGGGAGGCTGAGGCAGGAGGATCAGTGCGAGTTTGAGATCAGCCTGGGATACAAAAGTGAGCTCAAGGCCAGCCGCAACTGCATAGCGAGACCCTGTCTCAAAAAAAAAAAAAAAAAGAAAGAAAAAAAAGTCATGATGGAATCAAACATTAGGTGCAAACACTTTTACTTTTTATCAAAACTCACAAGATATAGTGCAGCAAGGCTGTTTATCCAGGACTGTGGGAGACTGACACAACCACAAATTCACATGTTCCAGTCCAGCCTGGATAAGTTAGTGACTTAGTAAAACTCTGCCACAAAAAAACAACAAAATAAAACAAAACTTTCCCAACAACTTATAAACCTCTGGAGTTGTACTCAGTGCAATAGCCTTAGGTTGAATACTTCACCTGTCTCTGTCTCTGTCTCTGTCTCTGTCTCTGTCTCTGTCTCTCTCTCTCTCTCTCTCTCTCTCTCTCTCTCCCCGTCTCACATGCACACACACACACACACACAAAGAGATTAAAACTTTTGAAAATTTCCTATTTTTTTTTCCCTCAGGCACATTACAGTTTCCTTTGCTTATCAAATATTCAGTGACATTTGTGGAACAGGAAATAGAATTTCCTTTGTACTGTCAATCAAAACCTATTAGTCATATATTATTGCTGTAAAGTTTCTACTGACATTGAACAAATTTGTATATGCAGATACATACTTCTTATTTCAAAAAGCACGTGAAAGCAAAATATATAAAATGCAAATTTTAATTCAAATTGTCTCCAGATTAGTGGGGTAGGCTGTGAAAATTCATCTGCAATGAACTCTTAAACGGAATGAAAGGTTTTACAGTTCAAAAAAATGGAATTCACCCCATTCATTCTCAAATGTAAAACAGAAATAAAAAAATATTTGTATGTACATCTTTATGACAGTATATTCATAGTTATAAGATAATAATTATAATAAGACAAAATGCAGACAGGTCACTAATGCTTGTACCTTGAAGCCCAGACTATATTCCATATGTTAGAATGACACTGACAGTACAGTGTGAAGAAGAAAATGCGGCAGGTTCAGTAGGTTTAATGGAGTAGCCCTAAAGTATGCCACCATCTAAGAACTGTTAATTAGACATTGGGTCCTCACCACCTTTCCTTTTCCATGCTTCACATTCACTTACTATCCCATGATAGTCCATAACTCATCACTTTTCAGGGTTCTGTTATTTTGCTTTTGTGAAGTTGATATTCACTCGTTCTTTTACTCCTGATTTAAGCCCAGCGTTTGCTTCCTCAAATCAACTATTCTCTCTCTCTCCAACTGTAAAGAGTTGATCTTCTTCAGTGTCTTCAAAATGTACTTCTTCCCATAGTACAGTCCTGCAATGATTAATGGGTATGTAATCCAGACCAGAAGGAAAGAGAAAGAAGTTTTTCTTTAAGGCATCAAATTATATAGGTTAGGTTACTGTTAGAATAATGTCTTGTTCAAATTCAATTATACAAACTAATGTTTATTTTGATTGTTTTAGCTACATCTTAAATCACTGACATTCCCAAGTCTTTCTTTTGTGTAAGAATCACCTCAGAGCAACAGAATTTCCTCTTTGTGGAGTTGCAGAATTTAAGAGATTTTATAAGACAAATAGGGTTTGTAAAATGAAAATATGGACCTATTCCATCAAGTATTAGTACACATAAGGAGTTGTAAATACAACAGTTTCACACTGTCACTTTTTAATTTTTTTTTCTTTCAGACAGGAATATTAAAAGATTTTAATGATTGTCCATGTGGGATGTAGAGTTTACATCATTTTCAAACTCAATCTGAGAAGACTGAAAAATTTACATGACTTCCAGAGCCTGTCCTACTGTTACATGCTCCAGATAGCCTAGGAAATATCACAGTGTGTACCAAAATCTAAAATAACCAGCAGCAACAGAATAGGAAATACAGTTAGTTTCTTTGCTTTTCTTTGCTTCCTTTTTTCCCCAGGGGATATCTCAAATCACAATTTTTATAATTTATATAGAGTAGTCAAACAGCTTCAAACTATGTAAATTTGGGCAAACAATTGTCAGTGTTTATTGAACACTTTGCCCCATTCTAAATCTTCTGGGAAGGAAGGAAAATCCTGCTAGGCTGATAAATGTCTGTCAAAATTTGTAACACTACTGTAAATCATTTAATTTTCATACTCATTTGGGCATAATCTGATGGTTACTGACTTTATACATCTAGGTTATATATGAAAAAATGTTATTTTTGTTTCTTAAAAGTTAGTCCTGTTTTCAGGACACAGGATAGAATTATTTATGCCTTCTTGAACTTAGGTATAGTCATGTCAATTATCTTGGCCAAAGCTTGAAGTGATTTCTGGAAGAAGCACCGGGACCATTGTGTAGATGTCCTTGCTCCTTACATTTATGTTTCTGTTCAGTTATTGGACTTTTCATTTCTAAAGTTTGCACTTGATAGAAATTTTTAGTGTTTTCTACCTCAAATCAGATTTCTTACCTTTTTAGTGTTTGTTATGGTTTGTGTCTAGGGGTTCCACCAAAATCTCACACTATCTTTGGAGAGACTTTTAAAGATTGTGATTAATTCATCATCCAATGCTAGGGTCATGGGTGTGAGTCCTACCCTCTCCCTGGGGAAGATAATCTTCATACAAATGTAAGGAGGGGAGACGGGCTTGCTAGATGTCACAGCTGCCACTGCTCTCTTTCCTTCTTGCTGTTCTCCAAAGCCATGAATGGAAGCCCTCTGCCATGGCCACTCTGCTTTGGGATGAGCAAAGTACAGGCTGAAACCTCCACTAACTGTGAGCTAAATAAACCTATCCATCCTTAATGTTGGGTGTCAGGTATTTTGTCCCAGCAACAACGAAAAGTATGAGACAGTGATTGTGCTTAAGTTCTTCAAGTCTTCAAATATGGTCTCCTATTCTGAGAGCATACACACATGTATCAAATCAGAGTTGGAATCTTTGTTGCCTGAATTTAATCTCCAGGTGCCCTCAGAGATATTGGTCTGTTTCATTTTATTATACTTTTTGTTTTGTTCTGGCTTGTCGATTGTCTGTTTACTTTGTTTTTGTACGTGTGGTCTTGGATCACATTTTGTCTTTTAATTCTATAGCAGATAAACTGTTGAAAATAGGACACTTTACTGAAACAATGGATTAAAATATTTTTACACTTTAATGAGATTTTTGTTTTGCTGTTTGCTTTATTATTTTTTTCTTTCTTCCTTTTTTGTCCTTATTTTTTTACATTTTCCTTTTATCTATAACTTGACCTTCTAGATTAAAGCTGGTGTCTACATTCTAGTTGTCCATGTGGAAAGGGACTGTAGCAATGGGTTGCCACAGAGATTACTATTTTTCCCGAGCATGATTTTTTGTTTTGTTTGGTTGGTTGAGTGTTTGGTTCTTTTGTTTTGTTTTGTTTTGTTTTTCCCTTGATGCCAAAGCAAACAAAATTACACATTGACAAGGTACTGGTTTTATGTTTTGTTTGTTCCTGGGAGAACTCCTAGTGACTATGATAGCTCAGAGTTGCACAGTCTTTCATGAATATAATTTTCTCTATTGGACTACACCTTTCCTTATTTCACCCCCTCTCTGGGAACAGAGCACTGAACTCAGGCCCTTGCACCTTTTGTTAGGTTTATTTTGTAAATTTTTTTGTATTTTAGGGAAGGTTCTACAAGGTGTTCAGGGTCTCACTATTAGATTAGACTCATAGTAATCCACCTGTTTACAGCCTCCCAAGAGCTGGGATTACAGGATCACACCATCACACCCAGTTTCAATTGCCATCTCAGGGTACACCAGGGGTTGGGCTGGCATGGCAGGCCTGAGGATCTGAAACTGGGACCTGTGACTGCTTAGAGGCACTTTAATCCACTCAGCTGTTTGGCCAGCCTTGCCTTTCTTAGTTTTTAAATACTTGTCTTTGAAAATTTTGTCTAGTATTGTAGTGGTACTTTATTTCTAAGTTTGACCCTATTGTGCATATTTGTATGTTTAAGTCCATTTCAACTTTGACAGGGTCGGGACTGTCATTGCAATATAATTACATATTTTATTGCTTTATATTTTATTGTACTACTTTGTAATTTATCTACTTATGCATTGTCACTCAGAAACACTGCTATTTATAGTGATGGTCTCATTTAATTCATCTTCATATTGTCTGCCTCTGCCATGAAGCAGGTAGACAGCAAAAGGCAACTGAGCAGAATGCAGTACAAAGAGACAACGATGTTTACCATTTATTGCATAGAAGTCTCTTCATTTGCTACAGTTATATCAAAAACAATTATCAACTCCTTATACAAGTGCACAAACGATGTAATCTGGAAAATGCTAATGTTTTTTTCTTTTTACCGCAACTTGTTTTCAGTACATAATGATAACAATACCATTGGGAGTTTGTATGAAGATAGTAAGTCTTCACTTTTTTTTCTGTTCTCTAATTTCCCCCTCCCTTTCTGTTCTTCCTGCCTGTTGATGTCTTGTTCATGTGTGTGTGTGTGTGTGTGTGTGTGTGTGTGTGTGTGTGTGTATTTGGTACAGGGAATCATTATACAGATCAGACTTGTAGTGATTCTCCTGTCTCAGCCTCCCCAGTGCTGGAGTTACACGCATGCACCACCATGCCTGGTGTAGGAAGCTGGCTCAGAGTGCCCAGGTTCAGGGCAGGGGCAGCATGTGCTGTCAGTGATTGAACCCCAGTCTCTGTGCTTGCCTAAGCAGACACTTAGTCTACTGCTGAGCTATGTCACTGGTCCTCACTTATTCATTTGTAAAACGTCTATCTTTACCACTTTTTCTTCAATTCTATTTTTCCATTCCCTCTTTCTCCACATGCCATCCATCTCTTATTCACCTATCACTTTACAAAAATCATAAGCAATCTATATTTGTCTACTTTCTATTTCATTCTCTTTTTCTTCTCTCTTCTTATATCCCCATGTTCATAGCAACACAATTTTCAATAGCTACATTTTGGAAATGGTTTATATAACTATTGATAAATGCATGAATAGAATATGTTGGGATGAATTATACTGAGTGGAGTACTACTCTGCCATAAAGGCAGATAAACTTAAGCTATTCATTGGTGGAACTTGGCATCATAATATTAAGGAAATAATTCAGACTTGTAAATTTAAATATTACATGGCTTCTCTTACATAAGACCATGTTCTTATAATAGTTAATTTGACCAGTTTAACTGTTTTAATGTCTGGATAATTTGTGTACTCTTTTGATTTCCTGCATGATCTTTTCAGCTCAGTTCACAGTTTTGCACCATGCTTTAATCAACATATAAAAATCAGTAATGAGGATTCCCATTTAATAAAATGAAAAATAATATAAATTATATAAAAAGAAAAAGTAAAATGATGCAAGTAAATGAAGAGAAGTTCAAAACCCAAAGGCAAAGTTGGCATCAGTGTTTTCTTGCAGTACTCACGGAGGCAGACTGACAAAACTGATGCATCCACTGGTGGAGACAAGCAACATCCATACCTGCCTTCATCACTAGACTGGGCCGTACTTGAGGCCATGTTGTCCATCAGTGCTCCTCAGCATGTATATTTGAAATTTGGATTCAAAAGGGAAGCTTGATTTGTGCTTGTGGTTGACCTGGACTTTGAATATCTTACAGGTTCAGAGTGAGAAACTAAATGCAGAAGAGCCCATGTGATAATATTCAAACTAGACTAATAAATCTCAAAATTGTGTCTAATTCACTTTAGCTTGAGAAATAAGAGACATGTTGTTTTGTACTTGAATAGGAATTAGAAATCTACATCAAGCATTAGTAGGTACACCAACTGCAAAAAAAAAATGTAAAGTTTCTGTATTGAAAATATTAACTGAGAAAATATTTTGTCAGAGGTAACATTGTCCTGGAGAAGAGAGTTTATATTTGTTGATATTTTAAAAATGAAATAAATATTAAAGTCTTTAAAATGCTGCCAAAACTCGCTTGGATGCTGAAGATGTCTCTTGTCTGAGTTTACTTCTCAAACAGAGGATCTCATACCTATAGTGAAACACTTATCTGCTTTCTCTTAGTCAAGCATGCTGTGAAGAAAGGTCTTCTAAGAAGGATTTGAACATGATTCTTACATTTCCTATTTCCCTGAAAAATTTTTTTACTCAGCCTGGTATTTGAGTGAGAGTAGTGTGAAAAATAAATAATAAAATAAACTTACACTCCAGTAAAAAATGAACTGGATAGGATATAAAAAGGGAGCCCATTTCTCCTAGCTCGGCAATATGCAATCCATTCAGAAGGTGATAAGCCTTGATGAACGTAGCTCATGATCCCATTTAGAAGCGCGAAACTCATTCTGTTTGGAAGTAAGGTCTCCATGCAATTTGTTTTTAAGTGCCAAAAATTCATAGTTGTACATCATAAGGAGCTGTTAGTAGTGATACATTTCAGCATTTGGTTGTCTTTTATGGTGAACTCTAATGCCTGATTTGCATTTGAACTATGTATCAGTTCAAATAATAGTGACAGATTTTATTGCTATTATTTACTAATTACTAAGCTCTGTCACGTAGGAAATATTTTTTTTATCTCATTTATCCCATTATAATATAATTTTACATAATCTGATCTGGCTTCATTAAATTTTTGGTTTATTTCCTACATTTAGAATATTTAATGTCTGGGCCTGCTGTACGCACCCCCCCGGGGGGGGGGGACACTGAGACTGGCAATTGAGACCGGGCCCGAGGGTGTGCACCCCTAATCCCAGCTCTTGGGAGGCTATGAACAGGTGGATCATTATGAGTACAGTGTAGTAGTGAGACTGTGAACACCCTGAAGACCAGTGGTTCTCAACCTTTCTAATGCCATGGGCCGGCAATACAGTTCCTCATGTTCTGGTGACCCCAAACCAAAAAATAATTTTGGTGGCTACTTCAGAACTGTAATTTTGCTATAGTTATGATTCGGAATGCAAATACCTGATATGCATTATGTATTCTCATTGTTACAAATCAAACATAATTTAAACATAGTGATTAATAACAATAACAATATTTAATTATATGTTGAGAAGTATTTAATACTAATTCCAATAAATAACATTTCACCATGGCATAGCATGGGTTTAACTATAACAATTACAAATAAATAACATTTTCTGATGACTTTAGGCGACTCCTACGTTTTGGTCGTTCAACCCCCGCCAGGGTT
Organism: Myocastor coypus; assembly: GCA_004027025.1. Taxonomy (NCBI): domain Eukaryota; kingdom Metazoa; phylum Chordata; class Mammalia; order Rodentia; family Myocastoridae; genus Myocastor; species Myocastor coypus. The sequence continues at coordinate 12,108 of PVJA010049294.1, forward strand.
GCAACCCACTCGTTGAGAATTGCTGCTGTAGACTCTTCCCTAAAATACAAAAATTAAAAAAGAAAAGAAAGAAAAGAATATTTAATGTTAATATATCATGCAAATAATCTACCAATTTCTGAAAAGCCAGCCTATGATTGTTATTAAGAGCAACTGAGTTACAATATGACAGAGCTATTACAAATCTTTAAATAGGAACTAATCTGTAATTGTATAATGTGACATATTATATTGATAAAAATGAATACTTAACTTTTTTAGAGAATTACAAATAGAAACTAATATAGTAATATCTTTTGCTCTGTTCTGTTTGCTTTAGTAATACAGTACATTAGCAAGTGTTATCAGTAATTCTGAGAAAGAAAGTATTTTTAAATATGACAAATCTGTTTAAAACTGAAATTGTGGGGAAATCACAGGATTTATGATAATTGTAATCTCATGTATAATTAATAGATACAATTTATTATTTATATTCATAACTTTTTAAAAGAATAAATACATCCAACAGTCGTATACTCATGAAATAGACAAGGGATTGTTAATGTTTTTTTCTTCCCTTTCAACTGCACATGAATGCTAACTTTTGCAAAGCACAAAATTATATTACTTACTTTTTTTATGATTTCAATTAGTGATGGCAGCCCTTGCTTTGCAATTAAAGTGAAGCTTTTAATAAAATGCTTACTTGAACACCAATGACATTATTACATATGTAACAGTTTGAAAATACTGCATTTTATTTGGAATATGCCCAGCACCAGTGAATCAATTTTCTATCTACTTTGTAAAAATAACTTCTGCTTTATTGCTTTTTGGAAATAGAATTGAAGCAATACTTCACAAAAGCTATTACATAGGGTTTATGACACATAATGTAAAACTTCGAACTGAATGATATAATTTCTTGATTCCTTTTGGGTATATGATGGCATAATGAATCCTGATTAAATGATTTACATGTTCACATTCTCAGTTATCATCTCTGATAGCCTCAAACTTAAAAGTTGATTTGAAAAATAATATAGTGTTACAATTAAGCAATCAACTTTATAAATGGACTACTAGATAATCCAAATTTGTCATTGTTAAAACCAAATGACATTTAGTGCTGAAAAATAAGGAAGATAATCTGTAATTAAAACAATTAATACAATGACAATTCTTATGTAGTAGTAATGCATTAAAAGTTTAATTACAAAGAAAAGAAAACACTGTTAAACTGTGGAATGAAGGATTAATCCTTTGAGAGATTTTTCAGACTTTTTGAAAAAATTATTCCTTTGCAAGAATGGTTACAATACAAAAGTTTCAGCAGGAAAGAAATCACCAGAGTGCTTTAATTTCAAATCATTTTCTGGAAGAGCAATAAAAATACTAGGAACACAGCAGTTTATTAAAAATATATCAGTCCAGGTTATTTTAAAATATTCATTGTGGCTGAAAAATATACCTCAACTCAAAAGAGATGAATTATTATTTTTTTTCAATTCTTTTATTGTTCAAATATAACAATGGTTATATTACATATTTTCATCATCGGATCAGTTTAGATTAATACATATAGGTATATAAGATTGATCAAACAACTAAACATTAACCTTTCTAAATCCACATTACTTTTTTTTTTTCTTTTCCCCCTTTTTTTCTTTGAAAGTTGACATATTGCATATTGTCCTCACAATCATTCTATAGAGTGCAGTGTGTG
>PVJA010049295.1:0-13823 GCA_004027025.1 Myocastor coypus
CTGGGATTGATTTTGGAGGATTTTTATTGGCCTGATGTTCATAAAGTTAATTGTGCCTTCAGAATATTTTCATCAGCCTGAATAGAACCTTTGAAGGTGTGGTTGAACCATCTGGGATTTCACTGTTTGCTAAATAATTGTATAATCTTTTTTGTGCTACTAATTATGTTGACTAATAAATATTTACTCATATAAAAAATAATTTTATGACTACCATAAAATTATGATGTATGTATAAATGAAATACTATTCACTCAGGATTATGCCAGAAAGGCATTTCTTTTTCTTGTTATTTCCACTTTATGTTACTTCTCTTGGCTTCTTTGGTGTTTTTGTCTTGTCCATTTCTGTGTCTCTTGTTCAGGTTCAAGTGTTCCAGCAAATATGAATTCATGGATGTAGATTGTATCATACCCTACGTATATATTGTTTGACCTATGCAGTCTTTTTACAATCTCAAATTGGTTTACAGAATTATAAAATCAAGAGCTTTAACATGATGTTCAGTTTGTTTTTTTTCTAATGTGTTTGGTACACAGTCTCAGTTCAGATTCATACCGATCCTCTTGTTTTCAGCCTCTCCAGCACTGGGATTACAGGTGTACACCACCAGGCTTGGTGTTGGTGGCTGGCTCTGTGCACCCAAGGGCAGGGCCAGTGTGGCCTGTGGTACCAGGGATCAAACCCCAGTCCCTGTGCTTGCCTAAGCATCATTTTGGATTTCTGATTTCTCTCTTCCTTTCTTGTTTTCTGTTGACACATGGTCTTGCTGTGTAGTTAAGGCTAAGCTTGAAATCACTATATATTCCAGACTAGCCTCAAATTCAAGGCTGTCCTCCTGCCCCAACTTCTTGAGTGCTGTGATTACCCATGTGCACCACCTCACCTGGCTTTGGATTTCTCTTAAAACAAGTTCTGGTAACACTGAGTCATGTTCTCTTATGGCAGGAAGGGGTTGGTGCTGAATGCACAGGGGACAGACTGTGTCAAAAAGTTACATCTCTTTTCCAAGAATCCCTGTCATGGAGACCACATTTTCTGTTACAAATCAAGTAGCAAACAGTGATAGGAAGCCAGCATTTGAAAACATTAGTATTTTAAAATCATACTTACAGGTGTAAGATCAAAAAGGAAATCTTAATAAAATTGCCAACTATTTAAAACTGAGAAAATGTATTATTCATTAAATGTTGTAAAATGCATGTATGACTGGTTGATATCTACACAGAAATTAGCTGAGCCTTCACCTCAGAAAAAACTAAACAGAAAACAAACCCAATCTGAAAACAATATACGTAATAATGCTAAAGGCACAAGTCAGTAGAATTAGAAACAGTGTAGAGAATTACTAAAACTAGTTTTTAAAAAGAGATGAATAAATTAAACATGTTTTTGTTAGAATGGTCTAGAGTAAAGCCCCCAAATTAAGCAACATTAAAGCAATAAAAACAACCCAGAAATATCATTATTATACATAGAAGGGTTGCAGTATTTATTTCACTCTTCTCCTTTTTTATAACCTGGACATTATAGTTATTTGAATTTGGATTCCTGTTTCATAGTTTTAGCTAGAGGCTTTGTCTTGTTTTAAAATGAAATTCAAGTAGCATAAAATGACCTTTCAAAGTGAAAAATTTAGGAAGTACAATATGTTCACAACTGCCTGTATCTACTTACAAATCATATTCATCATCACAAATAAAATCCTGTAGTCACAGGCTACTCACCATTACTCACCCCTTCCTGATCTTCCATCTGCCTAGCTGCTTTCTGTTTCTATTGATGTATCTTTGTTGCATAATTTAAATATATGCAGTGATACAATATGAGACCTTTGTGTTTGATTCTTTCACTTCATATAGTGTCTTCAGTATTCAACTATACTGTAGCATGTAACATAACCTCATATTTATGGTTGAATACTATTTCATTATGTGCATATACTGTAATTTGTTTATCTATTCAGCATTTGAATTGTTTCTACCCCTTTTGGTTATTGTGACTAGTGCCCTTGTAAATATTTACACATAATTACTACTTTGAGTGCCAGCTTTCAGTTCTGGGGTGTGGAATTACAGTATTAGGACAATTAACTGTTCCACTGGACTTTCATTGTTGGTCTTCAAAATAATAAATCTAGTGGTTGGCACAGTGACTTCCTTCTGTCCTGGTTGCAGCTGCTGCTATAGCCCACACAAGGAGAATAATTAATAATTGAGAGAATAATAATTATTATCCTAAGAACCCAAAAAGGGCTCTTAGGCATTTGAAAAATAATATTTTTCTAGTGTGCTAATCTCTTAAAAAATTGAAATCATAGCTCCAAGTGTTGTCTAAAAGCCACTGAATTATTGCTGAGCACAGTGTTGTCTGCAATATTTCTAGCAACTTAGGGTAAGCAGTTCAGTTGTGCAAGTTGCTCTTCTTTACTTTAGAGATATTTTGTCTATGTCTCTTACATCAGGCTTAATGGGCAGGATTCTTCTCTATTAATCAATGTTAATAATACCCTGATAAATTTTTAGCTTGTACGTCAATTTCATATAATTCTCATAAAAAACAGTGAACAGCATCAGCACCCTGTCTGTGCTGGAGGGTCACAGCAGAAGAAAGTCGTGTTGGGCCAGCGAGATAGCTCAGCAGTCTAACGTGCCTGCTAAGGCAAGCTTAGGCAACTACAGAGACCACGGTTTGACCCTCAGGACCACATGCTGTGCCAGCCCCACCCCCAGGGCAGGCTGAGCTGGCTGTAATATAGAAAAGGAAGAAGGAGGAAGAGGAGGAAGAGGAGGAAGAGGAGGAAGAGGAGGAGGAGGAGGAGGAGGAGGAGGAAGAAAAGCTGTGTTACTTCCTGCCATCAGCATGGCCGTCTTTTCATAGCAGCTCATTTATGTGGCCATTTTAATGACTTTCATTCATGCACATCTGAAAATCAGGAAAACAGTGTCCATCATAGTGATGAGAAACCAAGTCTTACAAACAAAATACAGTGGAGACAATATCAAGATAACCAGCCATGGGCCAGCAAGATAGCTCAGTGGACTCCGCGCCTGCTTCGGCAAGTGCAAAGACAGGGGTTTGATGCCCAGTCTTGTATGCTGCACTAGACCTGCCCTTAGAGCATGCTGAGTTGGTGACTGAGTCTGAGCATGGTGGCACACACCTGTAATACCAGCACAGAGGAAGCTGAAAACAGGAGGATCACTTCAAGTCCAAGCTGTGTAGTGAGACCTTGTACCAAATACATGAATGAAAAAAAAAAATGTTCCTAGCTGTGAGGAAAAGGCATTGTTCACATTGTGAAAGCATGAAGTTTCACTCTGGATTTAAACTTGTGTTTGAAATCATAAAGGAGGAGAAAAGAAGTAGCACTTCTAAGAAAACTTGAGGGCTGGTGAGATAGCTCAGTAGTCTAAGCCCATGCCTGCAAGCATAAGGACCCAAGTTCAATCCCTGGTACTACATGCAGTGCCAGTCCCTCATAGTGTGGCTGAGATCAGATGCTGGGGAGGTTGAGACAGGAGGATCACTAGGAGTCCAGTCTGCTTAGGGAGACCCTGTACCAAGTAAATAAATAAATAAATAAATAAATAAACAAATAAATCTTTTTTAAAAAGCTTGAAGGGCCAGCCAAATAGCTCAGTGGATTGAAATGCCTGCAAGCAGGCACAGGGGCTGGGGATTCGATACCTAAGCCTGCCCTGCCAGTCCTGCCCCCAGGGGGTGCTGAGACAGCAATTGAGACTGGGCATGGTGGTGCAAGCCTGTAATCCCAGCTCTTGGGAGGCTGTAAAATGGTGGATCACTACAAGTCCAATTTAGTAGTGAGACCCTGTACACCTATAAACCCTTCCCTCAAAAAAATATAAAAAAGATAAATAAATAAGAAAAATAAATAAAAAGCTTGAAAAATATCCTCAGTGGTAGTGACTTCTGAGAGATGTGCTGGCCAGTAGCTACCAGGTACTAGTGTTTCTTCATAGAGACTCAAAATAAGTTTTTTTTACTTTTTATAAGATAACAATACGAGAGTTTCACAACATGTTAGTAGCACACTTGCAATAATTGACACACTGCATATTGTTGTCCTCACAAAAGTTATGCAGAGCACAGGGTACAGATGTGACAAATTTTCTAATCAATATTGGTTCTCAAAATAAGTTTTGTCAGTAACAAATGTGCATAAATTAACTCAATCTGGTATTATGTGTACTGGTGAATCTCTTCCTGATGGCCTCTCTAGTTTACATTGTGAACACAGATACATAATGGCTGAGATATCCAGTAGATTGATTGATCAGATGATTGATTAATTACTGAGACTCAGACTCAGGTCTTTATGCACTCTGGACAAGTGCTCTACACGGAGTTACACCCTCAGAGCTTTTAAATTTCCGGGTTAGTAAAGGTCATTGTGGAAAGTGGTACAGCTTGGTGTAATATGTATTCATCTTAGGGTGAAGAGTCTGAAGAAATGAGGCCAGCTGAAACACAGAGATACAGGGGTGACAGCCATGAGTTATCCAAAAAGGGAATAGTTGAAGAACTGGTGACAGAATTCGACTTGGTCAAAATATCACTGGAAAAAACAACTTAATTTCCTGAGCATCTCTTGGAAATAAGCTAAGTTTTAAATGAAGAATAGAAAATGAACCTCAGAAATTTTCCACTTGGAGGAATAAAATATTTCAAGACCATGAAGCTAATGACATGTTCATGTTGAAGCATAAGCTTAGGAAGATGGCAAACAGGGATGGCTTTATGGAGGAAAGATTTTATCAGATTATGAAGGATAGATAAAAATGTTAGACTTTTCTGTTATTGAAAAACATGTCTCTATTTCTGCATTGAATTTCCTTTATTCCTGCCTAAATCATAGTCCCTGAAGTTTGATATCATGATATTTAACCAGGGTCTTTTAATATTGTTAATGTTAAAAATCTTTATCTATTTGTATTACTTCATATAAAATTTATTTCTTTTTTTCTGCTTAATACACAAATGTCAAGGAACTTTGTAGAAACTTTTGGTAATTTGAACCATGTATCTCTGTTCCTAGTGAAAAATGAAAACACTCCAAAGGAGGTTTTATGTGGAGTAAACTGGGTCTGGAAATGGTCTATATCAAGGGACCTAATGGCCTTTTGATGTCTGATTCTTTGATTTTGCTTTTTCTTTTTAAAGGGGTGCTATGTGATTATAATTAGAAACATTTCAAGCCCTTTCTTAGGAAAGTTAATTGTTCCTTAGCTCACTCTATTATGATTAATCTTGTAGTTTTGAATGGTTGTAGTGTTTGGAATTATTACTGAGAGTCACCAGTTTAGTGGAGAATGTTCTTACTCATCATCAAAATTTTATCACATTTTAATGGGTACTCATTCATTTTGCATGTTGAGTTTCTGATGTGAATATATATTTATTATATATTAAAGATGTTTCATTTTAATAATTTTCTAAATAATTACTGAGTATACTATAGTTTACTTTTCTTGAAACTGAAAGGAACCATAATATTTTGTTGGAAGTTATGCTTCAATTACTATAAGGTATTAAGAAAAATTTATATATTGCTTTGGTAGTTTATTTACAATTACTCAATTTTGTGTTGATTGAAGTAGTATTTCTATTCGGAGAAAAGGTAACATAATTTAGAAAGTTCTCTAAAGCTCTCTTGGGGAGGTACTTTTTTCTTACAAATAGCTTTCTTCAGTTCATTGTGGTGGCAGTGTTGCACCCCCAGCTGTTCCCTTTTCTCTGCTCTGCGTGAGCATCTGAAATAGTTTTAGGTCCAGAGCAGTCGGTTTGCAGTTTATTGTCAGCATTCCTTAGCTCCGGTGAACATGCTGGCTTGGCCTCCTTCTATGAGGCACAACATAGAGCCTAAAGAGAAAGGAGCAGTAGTGGTGACCTTGTTTCTTGTTGAGGAGGGCTGGATCAGGAGAGTCTTATTCTATAAGTTTTTCTTTGTAGATTTGTCTTTGGGGAACTTTGCATTTCTTCTCACAGTGGGAAATTGCTTTAAATGTGTGTCTGTCTGTTAGGATGGTCAGCAGGCCTCTGTTGAGAGATGCTCCTAACACTGCTTGCCTCAGAGAGTTCAGTGTCTAGTATGGGAGGTCTTAGCTTTGCTGGATATGTTTTTTAGGAATTGAGTTTGCAAAACCCATTTTTAGCAGTTTAAATATTTCATTCATACATGTTGCTTATTTTATTGCCATCAAATTTATTTCAGCAATGAAATGTAGTAAAATAAATGGACTCTTGGTAGAGTGTGAATTAAGCTAATAATGCAGGGTAGGGTTCCATTTAGTGTTTTATAATTAACAAAGTGATTATAATATATATTCCTGTAACATATATATTTACTTCACATATCTTCAGAGAGTTCCCATGTGGTTGTAAATATCTGCATTTAACTTTTGTTTCCAGTACTGAGGGTTGAAACTAGGACCTTTGCACTGTGCTACATCCTCTGTTCTTTTCATGTTTTTAAAACTTTGAGACAAACTATCTAAGCTGCCCAGGCTGACCTCAAATGCATGCTCCTCCTGTTCCAGCCTTCTGTAGTCCTGGGATTGCATGAAGGTACCACCATGCCTGGCTTCAAATGTTTGTAATAAAAGAAAATGAGTTTCAAAGAAATTAAGCTGTTGACCAAGATGGCCCAGCTAATCTGGCTGTGCCCCGCTAATGGAGCCAGGATTCAGTGCTCTGATGTGGCTACAACACTGGCTTTTACCTTTGTGTCACCAAAATAGTTTCACTTTTGTGCTTTTCCAATAATGCAGATCAGTCGTAGATGAGAACAAGGGCTGTAGATGGTCATTGCTGATTTTCTGTTAGCCCTACCAGGGAAGTCTGTCCTGGCCACGCTCTGACATAGCTACCATGATCTTGCCGTATGACCACCATTCTTGTGGTGTCACGCTTTCTCTGCCATGCTTACTGGTTCTAAAGCGGTTACCTGAGCAAAAGCAGCCAACTAATGTGATTCTGAAGAACAAAGAATATGAAGAACTTAAGTTACACAACTTATAGAAATGCTGGGAGTCTGAACTTTCTGTGTGTTAGACTGTAACACCCTATTTTAACCATCACTAAACTGTTCTTCCTGTGATCTCAGAAATTTGGATCCCTAAGACCTTGAGGGTAACCCAACCGATGCCAAACTAAAAACCTAAAAGATTTCTGTGATGACATTTGGTTAGGGGCAGCTCTCTGGACTACATATAAACTACGATTTTGAGTAGGTGCACAAAGAGAGGCGCAGCGTCTACAAAGGGAGCCTTTGCTATTCCAGTTCGAGAAACACCTTGTGCTCAGATCTTGTGGCTTTGTAGTGTATGGCTGTTTCATTTAATGTGAGTTGAAAAATATTTTTAAAATTTCTTTAGTTAAAAGTTTTAGTGGCTGGGGTCATAGCTCAGCAGTCTAAGCCCTGCCTGGCAAGCGCATAGATCCTAGTTGAATCCCTAGTACCACAGGCCCTGGAACCCCTGGCATGCCATGCTGGCTTAGAATCTGGGCGTGGTGATACACACTTTTAGTTCCAGTGCTGGAGGGGCTGAGACAATAGAATCACTGAGTCTGAACTGAGCAGAGAGAACCTCTAACAAGCAAACAAATAAATAAAATTGAAGTTTATTTTTAAAAATAGATTAGCTATGGCCTAAATATAGTGTGAATGCAGTATACATTTATTTTTTAAAAAGATATTTTTTCTTCTGACAAAACAAAGTTAATTTTAATATCTTTCCCAATTAAAAAAATATCACAAATTCCTTCTAACAAATTCTGAATTGGTATGGTACTAGTATACTCTATAGATTCCTTATGAAATCTAAAGAATGTTATTTATGAAAATAAAAGTAATCATGCTGCTTTATTAAGAGCACTTTGGGATTTTGTTATTGTAGTAATAAACTCCTAATGTAAACTTGTAAAGAACTTAACACACATTCTTCGTTTTGGAGAGAATAGTGGCCTTAGATAACACCCTCTTGCCCGCTCAAACTTGAAACAGTTTGGAAAACCAGAAGAAGCACATTAGTGGAGTTGTGCTGTATGTGAGTGGTCTGAAGGCTGGGAGTCCGCCCACACTGGTGTGAATCTGCTCTCCACATTGCACTAGAGCTGCCCACAGGGCCCCGTGCAAAGCCGAGGGGAACTTCCTGACGACAGGCCATGTCAGAAGAGAGCAAAGGGACTGAATACCCAGTCCCACCTGCTGTCCTGGGTGACAGGTAGCATGTGTGAAGGAGGAGCCACATTTGCTTCATCTTGAGTTATTATTGCGCATGCATATTTTCATACTTTTGGAGAGGCTGGAGAATTGCATGTGCACCCAGTGCTCATGTATTTTTTGAACACATGGCAATATTTTGTAATATTTAATTCAAATTCTTATAGCATAAAGGAAGTGCTGTAACTGTAGGCCTCCTCTCTGTCTTCTCTCTTTCTGTCTGTCAGTCTCTGTCCAGAGATTAATCTTTCTTGTTTGCACTTCATAATTATACCATGCCTTCCCAGGAGTATGTTCATATTAGTCAACATTAGTTCTGCCATATATGCATTTTAAGTCAAATGACATATTATGCAAAAGAATTCACTGTTTTATTAATTTCTCAAAGGACCCAATTTTTTTATGTAATTGATTTAACGTTCTGTTTCTACTTTATTTCTGTTCTAATTTTTATTGTCCTTTTTTTCTAATTGTTTTACATCTCATTTGCTTATTTTTCTAGCTTATTTAGATGAAAGCTGATGCCACTGATTTGAAACATAAGTTTTCTGATATATGAAATCATCCATTTCCCTTCAGGATAGTTTTAGCAGTGTATCTCCAGTTTTAATGCTTTATTTTCACTTTTATTATTTCAAAGACGTTCTCATTTCTTACTTGGGTTCTGCTTTGATGCAGAAGTTAGATAGAAAAGCTTGTTTGGTTTCTAGTTATTTAGGAATTTCTCAGAGAATTATTTTATTGATTTTTGATTTATCTCTATTTTAATAAGAGAATAGACATTGCATGACTTGAACCCTTTTAATTTTCTAAACTTGTGTCTTACAGAATATAATTTGCCTTGATAAATGTTTCTTGCAATTTCAAAATGAATGTTTATTCTGCTGTGGTTGAGAAGAATATTTTGTAAGTGTCAATTAAGTCAAACTGGTTGATAGTATAGTTCAAATATTGTTTGCCCTTGTGCCTACAAGCCCTATCAGTTATTGACAGGGTGGGACATTGAAATGTACTGTATTTGTGTATGTCTTTACTCATCCTCCTGATTCTGTATGCTTTTCCCTGTTTCATTTTGAACTTTTATGACCTATTGGTAACAGATTTCTTAATTATTGTGGAATGACCTTCTTTATTGTTGCAGTATTCTTTGCCCTGACATCCATGCTGTCTGATATGAAGTCTTTTTTTTTTTTTTTTTTTGGTGGGACGACCTTGCACTTGCCAGGCAGGCACTTGTGCCACGGAGCTATATCTCCCTGGCCCTGCTGTCTGATATGAACATAGGCACTCCAGCCATTTTTCATAATGTTCATATGCCATAAGTTTTCGGTGCTTTTATTTTTACCATATTGGTATTTTTATTTAAAACAGTATGTAGTTGGTTCATACTTTTCAACCAGTATTAATAATCTTTGACTTGATTTTAGGATATTTAGACAATTATATTTAGTGTGAGTAGTGATACAGTTAATTTAGAATCACAATTATGTCTGTTTTACCTGTTTTTTTTTTCCCTTTTTTCATTTTTGTGCCTTCTTTTGGATTGTTTGAATATTATTTTTTTTCTATGTCTTGTTTGCTGCAGTTAATTTTTTTATTATGTTTGTGTTTACTTTAAGCTTACAGTATACATTTTAAAGTCATCACAATCTACCTCCAAATGATATTGTACTGGTTTATGTGTAAGTAGCTTTTAATTTTTTAGTGTCATTTCTGTTTCCATTAACTTTGCTAAGTTTTACTATTACATTTTGTAAATCGATACTACATTGCTGTTATTTTCTATGCATTATTTTTAAAGAGATTTAAATGACATAAATGAATCATATTTTATTCCATAACATTCTTAGTGATTGTCATCTTTCTGTGGATTTACATATTTCTATCTGATATCATTCTGCAGCCTGGAAGATTTCCTTTTCTGTTTTTTGCACTGATAATGAATTGTTCCATTATTTTTATGTCAGAAAATATATTAATTTGCACTTGGTTTTCAAAGATACTTTCTAGGTAAGGTATTTCAAGTTGACAGTTTTTTTTCCTGTCAGTACACTACAGCTCTCCCTTCTGTAACTTGCTTGCTTTTGTTTTCTCTGATAAACCTCTTATTGCCATAATTTTATTCATCAGTTCCATGTATTTTTCCTAATTATCTTTAATAATTTTTTCCTTATTCAGGGCTGGTGAGATAGCACAGTGCACTAAGAATCTGTTTGGGCAAGTGCAGGGACTGGAGTTGATCCCTTGGTGCCACATGCCACACTGGTCCCACCCCCAGGCACACTGAGCTGGCGGCCATTGAGGCTAGCTGTGGCAGCACACACCTGTTACCCTAGTGCTGGGGAGGCTGAGACAGGAGGATCACTTCGAGTCTCAGCTGCTTAGTGAGATCCTGTACCTAATACATTAAAAAATCCTTATTCATTATTAATTTAGGGAAATTTGATTATCATGTAACAGTGTTACATTTTTATGCTTATAGTTCTTTGAGTTACTGGATTTCTACATATATAAGTTCACCTGAATTCAAAAGGTTATCTCAACAAATGTGTTCCTCCTGTTCTTCCTCCTCCTCCTCCTCCTCTTCCTTCTTCTTCTTCTTCTTTTCTTCTTCTTCTTCTTCTTCTTCTTCTTCTTCTTCTTCTTCTTCTTCTTCTTCTTCTTCTTCTTCTTCTTCTTCTTCTTCTTCTTCTTCTTTTTCTTCTTCTAATGGGCTGTAAATATAGATATATTAGTTTGTTGAAAATTATCTAGATGCTCTTTCTTTTTCATAGTTCTTTTATATGCTTTATCTTGGTTATTTTCCAATGCATTGTCTTCATGTTCACTAATCATTTTATCCCATCCATTACATGTATTTTTAGTTCATACAGTTTTATTGTGGTGTGTTAGTATATGAACACATACCTCTTAATTATTTTTCTCTTTGTCCCCTCCCACTCCCCACTCTTGCTCCTTACAACTCTTGGTCCTCTTCCCATTTATAAAGCTCCACGTGCATGCATTCTTTTTCTTCAGTTCTTTTCCTACTTTTGTCTTCCATGTTGCATGCAGTTTTCACCTCTAGAGTTTGAGTATGAAAGGGTGATTCTCAGAGAAAGCTTCATGAGGTTTTTTGTCTTTCTACTCTGTATGTTAACCAGGTTGGCTCATTTTCCTTTCTGAGTTCATCTCAGTCTCTTCCTTTTACAGCTTTTGCATTTGTCATATTTTATGCTACAACGCTGTAGTATTTCATTTTACCCAGTCCTACTTTCCTTTAGTCAGACTGTACTTCTCCAAGACTTTTAGTCTTTGTTAACTTTGGTATCAGTTCTTTACATTCTTATTGCATGAGACTTTCTTCCATTGCATGGACTTATAACACCTTGTAATTTCTCCTTTGTTCAACTGAGTACAGTGGTCCCTCACTTATTGCAGAGGTTATGTACCAGGCAACCCTGGAATAAGTGAAAATCAGCAAAGTGGTGACGTTAAATTTATTTTAGTATTTACATATAAATTAAGGCTTTATAAACCCTTTCCACACTCTTCTAAACCTTTCCCACACTTTTAAAAACACTTCTAACATTCTTAACCATTTTCTAAACTTTTTTTTCTTAGTCAATATATTTTTTATTGTTTAAATTTAACACAGGTTATATTACATATTTTCATCATCAGATCAGTTTTGATTAATACATATAGGTATATAAGATTGATCAAACAATTAAACATTAACCTTTTTAAATCAACATTACTTTTTTTTTCCCCCTTTCTTTTCTTTCAAAGTTGACATATTGCATATTGTCCTCACAATCGTTCTACAGAGTACAGTGTGTGGGCATGACCCACCTCCCTATTGATGTTGCTTAGAAAAAAAAAAAAAAGGAAAAGACTATACTTCTCTTTGGACTAAGAGGAAGCAGATACATATACAGTCAAATGTTCTGCAATTGCAGTGGGCCACCAGTGAAGCTTGTGATGTTGGAGGCTATTGAATCTAAGCCTCCTAAAGCTCGTCTCACCAATCTAGCTCTGTGTTTCATGCATTGTAATTAAGCATTTCTTTGCCCTGCTGGGTGGTCAAGGGCAAGTCGAAGCAAGACCTGTATAACAAAACATTCATTTTTTTTTTCTGTATCTTCCAGGGTCAAAACCCCTCAGGATTAAGTTTGAGACCATAGGCAGTACTTTGTAGAACTGTTGTTAGTGTCAGCCTTCGGGACGAGTCACGGATATTGCTTGGCCATTTTGCATTCTGTGAAAGCCCGAGAGAATGTTTTTCTCTGGGTGACTCTCCGTAGACGCACCACAGTTCATTCATCCCTTTCCTCTGAGGTCCCATAATCTCCTTGACCAGGAAATTTGGGACACCTCTGAGTTATAGGATATTACAGCACAGGTTCCCTTATATCCCGGGTCTTTATTGACCTTGAAGGGCTAGGGCCAAAATATTGGCTATCCTTATAGCCCTTCTTTTTCTCCCATTTTTGGTCTGTTATCTTACATTCTTAGCCCTCCAGGAGAAAAGCTTTGTGATACTATTACTCTGTAACATAGGTACTTGAGCTTATCATCACTGGCTTTCTGAGTATCAAATATTTTTGACTTAGCTTGGAAATGATATTTTCTGGCCATCATTGATATTCTAATAAGTTTCCATACAATGTGATATAAGCAGTTACAAAATTTTGTCAGAGATATTTGGAAATTCAAGGAAATACAAAATTGTAGCCTGTCAAGAATATGGTATTTGGCCCAGTCTCTTATTTTCAAGTACTACTCTTGAGAGAGAGAATGACAGTAACTGAGTTTACACAAGGAGCAGTACATATCAAAAGACAAGAGTGACATGTATTCCAAACATAATTTTAGCGTTACATTGTGCTATAATCAATGTGCTGAACCCCTTGAAGGTTCTTAAGACCAATATCTGATTCATCCTGTGCACATCAGTGTATGGTTAGGCTATTGATATGTTTTCTGCTATATCTGCTTCCAGTTGCTTCGTTGTTTAGTCCATAACACATTCAGCTGTGTTATGCCCTTAAGTTCTTGTTTTCTTCTTTAAAGTTCTTATATTAGGGAGACTATACTATATTTACACATATAGGTCTGGTTTATTTCACTAATGAGTATATGTTCAATATACATCCATTTATATATGAAGTCTTCAAACTTATCATTCTTTATGGAGGAGTAGTATTCCATTGCATAAAAAGACCACATTTTTTTTAACCATTCTTCAAATGATGGACATTTTGGTTGTTTCCATGATTTGGCTATTACAAATTGGGCTGCTATAAACATAGGTGCACAGATATCGCTATGGTATGAAGTTTTCAGTTCTTCTGGGAAAATTCCCAGTAGTGGGATAGCTGGATTGAACGGAACTTTCAATTCTAGTATTGTAAGGATCCTCCACACTGCTTTCCATAATGGTTGCACCAATCTGCATTCCCACCAGCAGTGGAGAAGGGTTCCTTTTTCCCCACAGCCTCTCCAGCATTTGTTGCTGGTTGATTTCTTTATGATAGCCATCCTTACTGGGGTGAGGTGGTATCTAAGTGTTGTTTTGATTTGCATTTCACGAATA
>PVJA010049296.1:0-13771 GCA_004027025.1 Myocastor coypus
AAAAAAAAAAAAAAAAAAAAAAAAAAAAAAAAAAAGATATATTAGGAGCCAGGTGTGGTGGTGCATGCCTATAATCCCAGTACTTGGGAGGCTGAGGCAAGAGGATCAGTGCACATTCAAGACCAGCCTGGGCTATAAAAGTGAGCTCAAAGCCAGCCTGATAGGGGTCAGGGAGATAGCTCAGGAGCATAAGTGCCTGCCTGGCAAGTGCAAGATCTTGAGTTTGATCCCTGGTCCCATCAAGTAAATAAATAAATAATAAAGATTCCCTAAGTTTAGCCTGAGCAATTTAGTGACTTAAAGAGACCCCGTCTCAAAATAAAAACTGAAAATATGGCTGGGGATGTAGCCATACATTCAATCTCCAGAAGGAAGGAAAGAAGGAAGAAAGGGAAATGTTCTGGACCTTGGTGAGAGTACTTGCCACTTATGTGTAAGACTGAGTTCCACCCCCAGCACTGCAACAAATACACACACACACACACACACACACACACACACACACACACACATACCACAGACTCAGATTCCCATAGAGCAGTTAAAGGCAGTACAAAAGCAACCACTGCACAAGATGGAAAGTGAAAAGGGTCTTAAGACGGGTGAAGATAAACAAGAGCAAAAGGACTAATCAAAAGCAAATAATCCCCGAGTGTTGTGGTTGTGGTCTGAGTGTATTTGCCCAGACTCACTGGCTGGAAACTTAATCCTCAGCACAAAAATATTGAGCGAGTTCCTCCATGTGCTGACATGATGTCCCTCTACTCCAGGGAGCCCACAGGAAGGCGCCATGTCGGAACTGGAGACCCAAAATGCCGGTGCTTGGATCTCAGGCTCCTTAATCTCCAGAACTGTGAGAAATAACTTCTTGTTCTTTTTACATTTTTCAGTCTTTGCCATTCTCTTGTAGCAGCGCAAAGTGGAGTGACTTAGCTTCATACACTATGCGTTAGTGCTCACAGCAACACAAGATGCTGGTGGTAAGAACCCATTTTATGGATGTAGCAACTGAGTCTAAGGGAAGTTCAGTGAGTGACTCAAGGTCACATGGCTGCTGGAGAATGAGATCTGAGAGTGGGGAGACTGGCAGGAAGGAGGCCTGGTGACTCCAGGAGCTGGCTGTGTTATCTGCTGAGATGGAGACTGTGGGCAGAGAGACAGAAAGGCATAGAGAAGGAGGAGGAGCCCACTGCAGTCATTTGCAGTGTCTGTGGGACATCTAGGTACAGATGGTGGCATTTGCTTGGGGTGATGAGTCCAGAGCTCAGGACAGAGATCCAGCTGGTGGGACTGGTCGCCCTTGTGTGGTGTTGGTTGACTCCAGGGCAGTGACTGAGATCCCCTGAGCTGTACTGCAGCACGAGGAAACCCCAGCTACCATCTCAATCTAAAGAGGAAACTGGAACCTGGGAAGTTGGGGGAGGAAAGCGTTTTGCCTAAGAGCTGTGGTCAGAGAGGTACTCACCGGAGGTGAATCCTGGGGCACATGAGTTTAAGGACAAGGGAGCCACACGAGCCTGATGTTTGTGTTTGGCTTGTCCGGAAGCAGATCTGCAGACTCGCTTGAGTGGGTAGATTTGGGAGTGCAGAACTGAGATGAGGGTATGTCACGCAGGAAATGGAGCGCTGCAGAGCCGCTTCCCACTGTGGGCAACTGGCGCTTGGCCTCACAGGTAGCTGCATGTTATGTGTCACCAGCTAGGCTCTTTGAAGGCAGAAAGTGCACTGGAGTGTGGGAGTTTAACACGTTAGGTCATTGTTAAGGATGTCTGCAGAAAGAGGAACAGGCAGCAGAATTGTACTACCAAGCAGGACCAACAAAGCCTGGAGACCACAGGGATTGTGGCATATGTATGGCTTGTCACAGTTGTCCCACAGGGGGTGACACCAGCAGTTGTGGCTGCAGCTACCCCAGGAAGGAAGTGCTTCTGAGCCGGAAATGGTTCTGAGCTGCTGCTGGAGGCTGTGTGCTCACAGCTGGGGCAACGAATTTGTCCTTCACAGGGGAACTGGGAGCTCATCTCTGTCACTCACCAGAGGAGCTTAGTCAGAGTTTGAGGGAGCTGGGTTGTTTATGTACTCAAGAGCTTCTGGCAGGCATGGGCAGTGGGAGAAGCCACAGTGCACAAGGGGGCCCCGATGCATGACTGAGAAATGTGCTTGTGAAGTGCTGTGGGAGACAGAGGCTCACCAAGGGCTGCCTTATGACTCTCCTTGCAGACTCCTCCTGGAACCTCTGGCTACCTCACCAGAGAAGCAGTGGGACCCCTTGAGCATGGACTGGAAACTCCAAACTGTGAGCCAAAATAAGAATGCCTCTGTATAAGTTGATTGTCTCAGTGATTTTGTTACAGTGAGGAAAGAGGACTAACAGTGATTATGACTCCGGTGGCCACTGCTGATTGATCCACTGGAACATGTTTGATCCATGCTGGGTCAATCAGAATCCTTCCTGGGATTTTCAAATTAGAACTAAGGGGGACAAGTGAAGAGCACCTTCCCTGGAGGTGTGATAGAGTATGCTATCACTTATAAAAGACAAGCTGAGAGAAGAGAGGAAAATGTCCTAGGGGTGGGAGGCCCTGGTGGCCCCTACTCCTTCCCTTCCCATCTCTTTCTATCTTGCTTTCTTCCCACAGCCCAGAGGGATTCCCAGCCTCCTTCCCACAAAACTCCCAGTTGTGCCAGGCAAGGCAGGGAAGGGTTTCTGGGCTTGAAGAGGCAAGCAGGCCAGTTGAGTTCAGAATGAGAAGGCCAAGAGCAAAAACAGCAGCTTTATATGGCCTCCAAAGGGCTGGCAGCAAATGGGTGGCCGAGGGGGTGGGCAGGGGTGGGTAGAGAAATGAGACAAAAGCACAGGGTCAAGGAAGGGTTTTTTTTTTATTTTATTTTTTTAAGATGTGGAAAACTTAAACATGTTTATGTGCTGAGGGTAAAGAGCCACTAAAAGCAATATAAATCATAACAACAGAATGTACTAAAACCAGGCAGAGATACAAAGCTATAAAAGCCTTAAAGATAAAGAAAATATGCCCTCGATAAAAATAAGGAGAAAAAGCAGACGGAAAATAACCCTTTGCAGTGGGAAGCAGGAGTTGACACTCACCACGTCTGCATGGTCCCCGAAGAGGGGTTGTCCAGGACACTCAGCAGGGACCCTGGAGAAGCACTTATTGACTGGAGAGCACTGTGGAAGGGGCCACTGGACAGCACCTGGGGCAGGGGGGACAGGGGTGGGCTGCTGAGCCTGAGTCCCAGCAGCAGGGACAGGAAGCTGTCTAGGGAGATTAGCCTCCAGCCATGTAAAAGGCCCTAGGCCAGGAGTTTGGAGGAAAGGGAGAAAGCACGTAAGCAAGCTAGGGTATGCACAGAAGAGGCCTGCATTTTCTCTATAGTCAAGGGCATATGCTGGGTTATCTAACAGGAATGTCTTAGATATGTGAGGAAGGGTTATGACTTCCAGTAACCCAGATCCTACTCAGTAGCTTGAACCTTAAAGGGCTTTACTGCTTAGTTAACAAGAAAATCAGAGAGGAGCGGCTGCAAGATTAGTCCACTGTTTATTTCTGAGTGTCTAATTCTGCAGCAACTTTGCTGGGTCATCTTAATTTTATTTTATTTATTTATTTTGTATTTTAGGGAACGGTCTACAGACTGTTCAGGGTCTCATTACTAGATCGGACTCCTAGTGATCCACCTGTTACAGCCTCCCAAGAGCTGGGATTACAGGTGCATGCCACCATGCCCAGTCTCAGTTGCCCTCTCAGCGTCCCGCAGGGGCGGGGCTAGCACAGCAGTCCTGGGGATCAAACCCTCGGCCTCTGTGCCTGCTTGCAGGCACTTTAGTTTGCTCATCTATTTGGCCAGCCCTATGTGTCATCTTCAGCTAGTAGCTTTTTCTCCCCATGTGTGCCTCTCTATGGTGACAACATGGCTGCTGCTGATCCAGGCATCCAGCGCTTTGTTTTAAAAACAGAAGTGGGGCCAGGGAGATAACTCAGTAGGATAAGCACTTGCCTGGCAAGTACAGTGTCCTGACTTCAATTCTGTGTGTGTGTGTGTGTGTGTGTGTGTGAGAGAGAGAGAGAGAGAGAGAGAGAGAGAGAGAGAGAGAGAGAGAGACAGAGAGAGAGAGAGAGAGAGAGAGAGAGAGAAAGAGAGAGAGAGAGACAGGGTCTCACTATGCAGTTCAGGCTGGCCTTGAGCTCACTTTTGTAGCCCAGGATCTGGTCTCAAACTCACATCGATCCTCCTGTCTCAGCCTCTCAAGTACTGGGATTACAGGCGTATGCCACCATGCCCGGCTCTGAGTTCAATTCTTGGTACCGCAAAAAAGTAAATAAAAATACAGAATTCATGGAAGTCAGGCGATGAGAAAAGTGTTCTTGTCAGGAAGAAAAACTTGTCTTTAGGATCTGACCAGTACACTTCCCTTCATTAGTCAGAATTAGGTCGCAAGCCCCTTACAGAGTGGATAACTTGAAATCAAGGGAGCATTGCCTAGCAAGCAAAATCGGGTTGCGTTCGCAGAAAAAGGATGGAGGATACCTTGGGTGGACAGCACTAGGGTCAGCTACACTGAAGTAAGGGGCTTGAGCGAAGGGCAAGAGCTTTCAAGTTGTCTGGGAAGCAAAATGAAGCATTTCCCCACAACAATACTTACCATGCAGCTGGAATACGAGGCCCTAGGTGCTAATCTGTATCAGGTGCCCCTAAAGCCTGAGGATTGAATGATTGAATTTCAGAGTGCACTGGCTTGGTCATCAGGCACGGCCAACACCAAAGGGCCAGCTAAAGTACAAAGAGAGTGTTCCAGATATTTTAGGTAGAAAGACTTTTAATTCAGGTACAGTGTCAGGTTGTCTGGTCAGGCTGCCATAACCCAGGTGGGTTATAAACCATAAAAATTCCTTTCAGGCTGGGAAGTCCAAGATCAAGGCACCAGCAGGTTTCCTGACCAGTATGGGGCCTCTTCCTGATTCATACAGGCCACCTTCTCATAGTGTCCCTAGGTGATGGAAGAGATGGATTAGTCCTTCTGGGCCACATTTTGAAGGGTAGATTGATTCTGGTCTCACCACTGTGATGCTAATTTACCATAAGGTGCTCACCAGAATCAAGAACTAAGCTAATACATGAAGCCCTTGAACCTTGAGAAGTGTGAGCTGCATCAACCTTTTTTTCTGTATAAAGTTATTCAGCTTCCGGTGTTGTGTTATAGTAACAAAGACTGAGGAATACAATAACTCTAGAAAATTAATACTCAGTTCTAACATTGCTCCTGAAGTGTCCTGTGTCACTAAATGTGTGTCACTTAACCTCTCTGGGATTCAGCTTCCACAATGAATGAAGATCATAACTCATTTCCTGATGCAGGGCTAATGTGAAAAATCACAGTAGCTCACCTATGGGGAAGCACTTAGAAAGTTATAAAGTGACTTTTAAATGGAAATGATTTAGAATCAGCTGACTAAGGGCTGACAGACCTTTGGTTACAACATTAGGTGGCTGTGGGCTTGCTCAGCCCTGGGTCTGGCAGCCTTGGGCATGAGTGATGTTAGGGACACTTCTAAATGCTATCACCTTCATGCCACTTGGTCTCTGCTATAGGTTTGACACAGGCAGATAACTTTACATTTGTTTACCTGTACTACTATACCTTTTTCTCTCCTGCAAGTAGAATACACAGAAATTTTATTTTTTCACTTCCTAGAAGGTTCTAGAATCCTGCAATTTCCCTCTGATATGGAAGTATTTCCCTGACTAGATGACCCTGACCTCACCCCAAAATCCTCTTAAAATTGTAGCATTATCACTAACTTGTATTTTTACAAATTAAAGATTTGAATGGATTAAAATACCTTTCTCTTACACTAATCAAATTAGAGCATATTTTTTTCTTTTATGGTACTGAGGATTGAACCCAGGACCTTTACACTGAGCTATACTCCCCAGCCTCATTTTTATTTTTTATTTTGAGACAGGGCTGAAATAAACCACTAAATTGTCCACACTGTACTTGAACTTGCAGTCCTGCCTCATCTTCCAAGTGCTGGAACTAAAGGGCATTGCCAGGGCCAGTGAGATGGTTCAGCGGTCTAAAGTACCTGCTTAGGCAAGTTTGTGAAACTACAAGGGCTGCGGTTCGATTCCTGGTACCACATGCTATGCCAGCCAGCCATAATAAAAAATAAATAAAAGGCATGTGCCACCCTCCCCAACTAGAGCATAATGCTTTGTGTGTGTGTGTGTGTGTGTGTGTGTGTGTGTGTGTGTGTGTGTGTGTGGCTGGCTCAGTTCACCCT
Organism: Myocastor coypus; assembly: GCA_004027025.1. NCBI lineage: Eukaryota > Metazoa > Chordata > Mammalia > Rodentia > Myocastoridae > Myocastor > Myocastor coypus. Next base: position 6,306 of record PVJA010049296.1, read on the forward strand.
AGGGGTGGGGCTGGCACAGGGATCAAATGGTGGTCCCCTGGGTTTTGCCTAAGCTTACCCAAGCAGGTGTTTTAGTCCACTGAGCTATCTGGCCAGACCCAGAAGGAGAATTTTAACTGATGATGATTTTTTTGGAGGAGGAAGGGTCTGCAGGGTGCCCAAGGTCTCACTACTAGATCAGACTCATAGAGATCCACCTGTTTATAGCCTCCCAAGAGGTGGGATTACAGGTGCGAGCCACCACGTCCAGTCTCAGCGGCTGTCTCAGCATGCCCCAGGGGCGGGGCCTGCTATGCAGGCCCCGGGATCAAACTCCCCCACCCACGCTGGCCTGCTTGCAAGCCCTGTCATCCACTGAGCTATTTGGCCAGCCCTACTGATGATTATTTAACTCTATGCATCTCTCCAACTGTCCTCAGGTTTAATTTACATGCAGTATGGAACACATATCTTTAAAAAAAAACCAAAAAAACAAAAAAAAACTTTATTTATATTATGGCCAGCTCAGCCTGCCCTGGCAGTGGGAGCGGTGCAGCATGTGGTGCTAGAGATTGAACCGCCGTTGCCTAAGCTTGCCTAAGCAGGTGCTTTAGACCACTGAACCATCTTGCCAGCCCAAGCACACATGTTTATTTTCACTTATTTGTTTGTTTCTTGGTGTTAGGGATGGAAGCCCAACCTCACACACCCCAGGCATATGCTCTACCACTGAGCTGCACCCCGGCCCCATCTGAAGGGGAAGCGGGTAATATACTGTGTGTGTTCCCGCGTGGCCACTACACTCTTCCGCATTCCCAGAGAGCTTCCCTTGTTTCTTTCTTGTTGCTGCCCTGCTACCCTTCACCTCCCCAGGGTAATCACTGCTGTGACTTTTACTTCCAGGAGTTAGGGTTTGCCCTTCTTTCGGACTTTATATAAATAGAAGCATGTGATATTTACTTGTATATGCCTGGCGTCTTCCACTCAGTAGATCGGTGGGGTGGTACGCATTCATGCTTCCTCCTCCTCCTCCCCTTCCTCTTTCTCCTCCTCCTTTTTTGGTAGTACTGGGCATTAAACCCAGGGCCTTTGCACTGAGCTACATCCCCAGCTCTTTTAAAAATTGTTTTTTTCTTTTCTTTTCTTTTCTTTTTTTTTTTTTTTTTTTTTTTTTTTTTTTTTTTTTTTTTTTTTTTTTGTCTTTTTTGAGACAAGGTCTTGCTGTGCAGTTCAGTTTGGCCTTGAGCTCAATTTTGTAGCCCAGGCTGGTCTCGAACTTGCACTGACCCTCCTGCCTCAGCCTCCCAAGTTCTGGCTCTGTTTTTTCAATTTTGAGGCAGTCTGTCACTAAGTTGCAGAGTTGCCCAAGCTTGGCTCAGCAGTCCTCCTGCCTCGGCGTCCCAGAGTGCTGGGATTACATGCATACACCACTGCACCCGACTCATACTGGATTCTTTTGTATCTTCTTGTGTAGCTCACTATTCTAGATGGACATGTCGGTGGTCTGAAGCGTGAGCTCCTAGCATGCAGCTATGTGGGTGATAAATACTATCCTCCTTGTGCTGATGGGCTTTGCCTGGCCTTTGCTTTTCCCAGGCTGGTAGATTGCTGGAGCACATTCAGCAGGAGGAAGCAGGGTGTGCATCTAGGGTTCCTCAGGGACCCTGGCGAGGACAAGAAGGGTCACCTGAGAGAGGACAGCCCCTTTTCCCTACGCAGGCTCACCCTCCAGGGACAGCCACAGCTCTTCCCCTAGAGGTGAATTGTTTGGAAGTCTCCACGGCAACCAGAAAGTACACCCTCCCTGTCAGTTCCCAGGCAGCCCCTAAACTCTCACTGACCACAAATTCAGAGTTAGGAGGTGCTGTCTGATCTCAAAAGTCATTAAAAAGCTAACAAACAAATCACAAGGCAAATTCAGGCCAGTCCATTTGTGGATGAAGCTGGCAACAGTTTCACTATGGGCTGAAGGGTGGGAGAGCCCAGGCGTAGGTCTGCGGGGTCATCAGCACAAAGTCTGGCTGGGTTTTATTGGCCCTTGGTGGACTTACAGCCTGCTACAATGAACATGCCCTACAAAGGGGCCCTTGAAAGGAGAGAAGTTTTATGGCCTTCGACAGCAAGCTGGGGCTTGTTCTCTGCCTGGGGAGGAGGCGAGGGAGGGGTGATTTACAGCCTGTGGTGGGGGACATTTCCCTCTTGTGGACTTCTCCAGGCGCAGCCTTCATCTGGTGGTCTCCTGGAGCCAGCGGGCCGCTCTGCAGGGAGCAGCTGGGGGTGACAGTTTACAGCCTTGGAGATGATCGAAAGGCTGGAAAGTGGCCCTGATGGGCAAGCTTGGAAAGACCTAGATTATTCAACCTGGAGAAGCAAAGATTGATGCCCCCACGGTCAAATACAGAAGAGGCTCTTAGCCCAAAGTCGCTGGTCAGCTACTTTCCATCTCTCGGACAAAGGAAAACAAAAAACCAAGATGAGGAAGTGCTCTGAATTTCCAGCAGGTAGGATTAAGGACTGAAAGTGAAAAGCTGTGCTCTGTCACTGAGCATTGGATGGGGACTTTGGACTGGGTCTCCTGGAAGCTTCTAGAACATTCTCTGCAACACTGTGCTACAGGCCAAGTGCTCCTCTGCCTGGGAAGGTGGGAGGCTGCGAGTGCCTAAAGGCTAGGAAAGTGCAGGGTATGATAGCACATACCTGCAGTCCTGCCAATGTAGGAGCGGGCACAGGATAGCAAGTTGTAGCCCAGCCTGGGCAATTCTTTTTCCTGAACCCAGTCGCAAAATTATATAAAGCTTGGGGAATGTCACACAGGGTGTAGGGCTTGAGTTTAATCCCCAGCAACACACACACACCCACTCCTACGCAGACACAGACACACACACGCACACACACACACACACACACAGTCACTCACCCATCCTCGAGACAATAAAAAGGAAAAAAAACAAGGATAACTTTGCAGGTGACTTTATTACCATACTGTTGCTTGTGGGTATTCCTCCAGCAGTAGATCTTCAGACAATGGTGGTTCACTTCAGAAGCCCACTGTTGTCCTTGGGAAACCACACCAGGCGGGAACACATGCCAGTGAAGAGTGAGTTCAGCATCAGGCTACTAGTGTGGGCGAGTAGGATGCAGACCCGGTGGGGCTTCTCCAGGAGATGCTGTAGGCCGCATTGTCCTCCCCTGTGAGCAAGGAAGCTGGGATAGAGCTGTCCTTTTGGTAGCTATGGGAGACTGATCTCAGGACCCCCTGTGGCTTCCAAAGTCCTTGGGTGCTCAGGTCTTTTCGGTAAGATGGAGTAGTATTCATGTGGAACCTAGGCACATCCCACAGTAAGACACTTTACCTCATCTCAAGGTGACTTCGAATGCCTAGTAAGATATCAATGCTCCACAAATAATTGTAACACTATTGTTTAGGGAATAATGATAAGAAAGCGTCTATGTGTGCTTGTTTCAGACATCATGTTTAAAAGAACCTTTTCACTGACAGTTGATTAGGTTACTGGGTGTGGGCCCCACAAGGGAGGAGGGCCAACTGTGTCTATTTAGCAATGAATTGAAGCTCATGGCTTCCATTGACTTGGGCAACATAGCATTGGAGAAAAGGCATTGCCCAGACCTTTCAATCATTTTGAGTATTAACATGGACGCAGTACTCCACCATGGGCCCCCAAGTGCCATGGAAAGCCCACAATGGCCAGGTAATAGAGGGAGTGTCAGCCCAGTTCTGACTAATGGTGGCTCCACTGAGGCCATGCAGGTACCCAGTTGAGGTTTCTCTGATTTCTGAATAGCTTATCAGAATGGACATCTCTGAATATCTCATCAGTGATTAGCCAACTCCCATCCACACTGCTTCTTTGACTTATGGGCTAAGGATGACCACAGTCTGGTATGTGACAAAGTGGAAGTCTCTGAGATAGCCCTCATACATCAAGTCAAGGTAGTGATCCCTCAAGAATGGCATGTACCATGGGAGGCAGAGATTAGAGCTACCTTCAGTGATGTAAAAAAATATGTAACTTGTGGTCTCCAACATCTTTTTAGTTAATTAACCAGTCTACCACTTTTTAAAAAAACTGGACAGATCCTGGTAAACGAGAGTGGATCTCTTAGTCAAGAAGCAGTCCTGACTGTAGCTGCCTTACAGCACTATAGCTTTGCTCCAGCACAGAGTATGTAGCCAAGGAAGGAGCTGGTGCACACATTTCTATCTCTAATGGCTGGCATGTGTGCAGGCTAGTGTCTCAATTACTTTTCTCTCGTTGCTGGGACAAATACCCGACACTCAAAATAAAGGAAGGAAAGGTTTATTTAGCTCACAGTTACTAGAGGTTTCAGTCCGTACTCAGCTGGATCCAAGACAAAGAGGCACAATACAGAGGCCAGCAGTTCATGGCAGCAGAACAGCAACAAAATAGTGATAGAGGCAACTGGCCAACCAGGGCAGCAGAGCAACAGTGGGAGTCTGTCTCTCTGTCTCTCTTTAAATTACATCAGGCTTTCTGCCTCAGCCTATCCGTCTCAGGCCACACCTATAATTCCTAGCGGTACTCAGACCGATAGTCTCATGAGTACTAAAACACATAATCCCAGTTGATCATGAGTCAAATCTCAAACTCTAGAAGTCCCCACCCCATGATTGCATGAGGCTTTGGGGGACAACTAGACATAAACCATAACAGCTAGACAGTAGCAAACATGGATAATCAGGTTGCAGGACTGTGTTAATTTTTCCACCATCCTTTATAGCATAATTCACAAGGGACCTGGCCATCCAGACAGTCTGAAAATATTCTGAGGAAGTATAATCTTCATTGTAGTCAGGGTTTGGAGGTACAGGATGGGGAAGCAGCAGCAGAGGAGGAGGCAGGGTCACTGTGGCTACAAATCTAGCTTGGCTGTGATTCCGCACTGACGCTTTTCTGCAAAGTGCTCCAGCAAGCAAGGTGACTGGCTTTTCCAAAGGCAGTGATGCAGGAGATACTGCCCTGCTCTGCCCGGCTCCTTTTCCTGGCTGAGCTCCCAGGGCCGGTGGCTGAAGGTTCAGAGCTGTGATCTTCATGGAGGACCAGCCGCATCCAAGGCAGTGGCCTGTGCCCAACAGTGCAGCTTTTCCCCCCTTACAGCTGCGTTGCCCTAAGTGCTCCCTCATAAACTGTTTCTACACAACGGCATCTCAAGAGTCTGGTGTCTGGTAGCTGGGCATGGTGGCACACACCTGTAATCCCAGCATTTGGGAGGCTGAGGCTGGAGGATCGGTGCAAGTTTGAGACCAGCCTGGGCTACAAAAGTAAGCTCAAGGCCAGCCTGAACTGCATAAGACCTTGTCTCAAAAAGACTGAAAAAAAAAGAGTCTGGTGTCTGGAAGTTCCACATCAGGTGGGGGTGAAAGTCCTATTTAGAAAAGAAGGAAGGTAGGCAGATGGCAGGTCCTAGGGCTCCTTTCCATGCACTCCTTACAGCGCAGTCCTTATGACTGCTTGCAAGCATAAGGGCAAAGATGGAGAGGTGGCTACAACTGGATTAAGAAGAGACAAACATCACCATTTCAGTTCTGCAGGCCACAGGCCTAACCTATCTGTCCTTGAAAACTTGCTGAGCAAACTTTCCAGGCACAGGCACATATATAATCTGTGGGGCTCATTATAAAATGAAAATGTGGGGCCCCTTGTTCTCTAAGACAGAAAAGTTGGGCATACCAGCATGGTGGGAGGCTGAGGCAGGAGGACCGCAATTTGAAAACAGCATGGGGAATGTGGCTATTTAGAGAGATCATATCTCAAAAAGAAGGAAAGGAGGAGGAGGAGGAGGAGGAGGAGGAAGGCTGGGAGTGTAGGCCATTTTGAGGGCCCTGGAGTTAATCCCCAGTATTACAAAACAAACAAAATAAAAAGCAAAAGAAGGGCTGAGGAGATAGCTCAGTAGAATAAGTGTTTGTCTGGCAAGTGCAAGGGCCTGAGTTCAATCTCTGGTTGCACAAAAGAAAATGGAGTGTTGTTAGACAAAGCTTTTTCCTTTAGAAATAGTTTATTACATATAAAACATAATAAGGATCGCGATGATAAATAACAACATGTACTTACAAATTGCAAAATGAAACTTTGTGTCTTAATTTTATATCATATAATGAATAATTCTTTACTTTTTTTTTGCTGAACTGGGGATTGAACTCAAAACCTTGCACTTACCAGGTAGGCACTTGTGCCCCTGAGCTATCTCCCCGGCCCAAATAATCCTTTATGTATGACTTTTTTTTTTTTTTTTTTTTTGGTACCAGGAATCAAACTCAGGACCTTGCACCTGCAAGGTAGGTGCTGTACCACTGCACTATATCCTTGGCCCCTGAATAAATCTTTGTTAATGTGATTTCACAACTGACCATAATATCTGTCTGGCACACTTCTACAAATTTATTCATCAGGTCATCAAAGTTGATACTTTTAACAACTTCAGTTTTGATCCAAATAAACTGGAAGTGACATCAGTGACTCTTGTCCAATGTGAGACTGTAGGTAACTGATAATTTCTAATTTCCAAAAGCCTCTTTTTATTGATGTAACTGTTACTAGATCTGGGAAGGGTGTTTTTATAGACTGTGACAATATTGGGATGAATTTCTCATAACCTATCTCCAAATATATTTCAGTACATCCAGAGCTGATGATTCTCATGTAGTAATTTTTCTAAAAATTTTTAACTCTATACAAATCAGTTTCATGGAAGTGTGAATTTAATTTTAAATGTAAAGTTATACAATAGCACTTTAATATTTTCTGTGATATCTCCTGTGGTCACAGACGAAATCGAAAGTGGCTTTATGATTCATGTAATTCAAAATGCCTGTTCATGCATTCTATCACTGAATCTTCAATTACAAAGAAAATTATTTTTTAAATTATCTTCTTTGTTAACAACTGGTTTCTCGGAAGTAGCCTAGCAAAATAGTTTTCATTTCATTTGATCTTTACACTTAATTTCTATTTTTAAACCTGTGGGTAGTTGCCATGCAGTACTTCAGTGTTTTCAAAACTTGCAAATCTAAATTTTGGGGGCTGGGGAGACAGTTCCATGCCACAAGTGCCTGCCTGGCAAGTGCAAGGTTGTGAATTTGAACCCTGGTCCCACCAGAAAAAAGAAAGAAAAGAAAAGAAAATCTAAATTAAAAAAAAAAAGAGGACCTGGGAGATTATTCAGTGGTTTAAGTGCCTCTCTGGCAAATGCAAAGTCCTGAGTTTGGTCCCTGGTTTAAAAAAAAAAAAAAGAAGAAGCCGGGCGTGGTGGCTCACGCCTGTAATCCCAGCACTCGGGAGGCTGAGGCAGGAGGACTGGTGCGAGTTCGAGACAGGCCTGGGCTACAAAAGTGAGCTCAAGGCCAGCCTCAACTGCATAGCAAGACCCTGTCTCAAAAAAGACAATAAGCCGGGCGTGGTGGCGCACGCCTGTAATCCCAGCACTCGGGAGGCTGAGGCAGGAGG
>PVJA010049297.1:0-13814 GCA_004027025.1 Myocastor coypus
CCCCCCCCCCCCCCCAAAGTTTCCTCCACGACCCATAAAGTTGCCAGATCCACCTCCACGGCCTCTCTGTGATCCAGCAGGCTGCATCTCTTGTTTAGAAAGGGCCTTTTTCACTTCACAATTATGCCCATTAATAGTATGATATTTCTGAACAACAATTTTACCAACTGTGTTGTGATCATCAAAAGTTACAAAAGCAAATCCTCTCTTTTTCCAACTCTGCCTGTCTTCCATAACTTCTATGGTTTCGATCTTGCCATATTTTTCAAAGTAGTCTCTCAAATTTTATCCTTCTATATCTTCTTTGACACCACCAACAAAACTTTTCTTCACTGTTAGATGGGCACCAGGCTTTAATGAATCTTCTCTAGAAACAGCTCTCTTTGGTTCTACTACACGCCCATCAGCAAGAGTAAGTCACAAAACCAAAGCCTCTGGAGTGTTTTGCTTGAGGATCTCTCATTACCACACAATCTGTGAATGTGCCCCCATTTCTCAAAATGTTCTCTTAAACTATCATTGGTAGTTTCAAAATTCAGACCACCAATAAACAGCTTCCTCAATTGCTCTGGTTCCTTTGGATCATGGCCTCCCCCCACCCCAGCAGCCCTGGTGAAGGCTAGAGTCAGGTGGGTGCAACCAGGCAGCAGTTTTACCTCCATTTTGAGACCTGACTCACCTCTTCCAACTCGAGTTCAGTATTGGCCTTCAGTTTCTTCTCTCCTTGTTACCCATTCTTCCCAACACCCAAGAGTCCCTAATACCTTGTTTTGACCCACTTCTTTGCCATCACATTATGCTAGAGGCTCTCAACCATGGCCATACATTAGAATTATGTGAAGAGCCATTTAATGGAAACAGTGCCCAAGGAATTGTGATCTTTCACTTGAAAGCATTACCTATCTCATGGGGCTACAAAACAACCCCAGGAGATGTAGGAGCTACAACTGTCACCTTTCTAGAGCGAAAGAAAGAAGAAATTTAGGCCGGGCATAGTGGCGCACCCCTGTAATCCCAGCACTTGGGAGGCTGAGGCAGGAGGATCGCTGTGAGTTCGAGACCAGCCTGGGCTGCAAAAGTGAGCTGAAGGCCAGCCTGAAATGCATAGCAAGAACCCTGTCTCAGGGCCCGGCAGGATGGCTCAGTGGTCTAAAACGCCTGCTTGGGAAAGCTTGGGCAGCTTCAGGGACCACAGTTCAATCCCCCGGCACCACATGCTGCGCCAGCCCTGCCCTCAGGGCAGGCAGAGCCGGCCATAAAATGAGTGAATAAATAAACAAACAAAGGTTCTTTTTTTTTTCAAAAAAAAGAACCCTGTCTCAAAAAGCCAAAAAAAAAAAAAGGAAAAAAGAAAGAAGAAATTTAGGAACCTCAGACATCATCCTTGGTCAGATGGCAGATGACAGTGTGCCATGATTCTAATTGGGGGGATTTGGCTCTAAATCAATACTCTCCTCTAATGACCTATATCACAAATTATAAACTAATTTCTGACTATGATACATAGTTGTCAATAAATCACAAAGTACAAATGAAAATTTAAAAATTATAGATGCCTGCACCTCACTCCCAACCAATGAAACCTTAATTCTCCGGGCCTTGGGCCTGGGTATCTTCTCATCAGCTTTAGGTTGGAGCCAGGTCAACCCCTAGAGAACTCTAATGGGAAGCAGGGTGAGAACACAGCTTTGTTAGGAGCTCCCATCTGTCTGTCTCGCTTGTTCCCCCTGCTTGCTCCCATCCTATTTGTCTTTGGAGTTCAGTCAAAGTACCCATAGATCTGACACACTTTCTCCAGCTGGCCTGAATACAGTTCCCTAAATGCTGGTTGTAAAATTTGTCCTCCCTAGCTAAAGTGGTGCCTATTTGACCCCTTTAGTTGGACTCTAGCTCTTGGCTTTATGCCCCTGGGTTTTTGGCAAGTTTTCTACATTTAATCATTTGGTGCTTACCACCTGTCTCTGCCTCAAATGGCAATGAGAATAATGATGTCACTATCAGAAAGCAATATTTAAATTCAGGGTCATGGCAAGTAGTATTTTTAATTCAGTACTTCTTTAGGCTTCAGAACCCAGCTGAATTTCGGAGAACACATGTTGATAAGGGCCGGGGCACAGGAGCAGTATGGTACACAAGACACCATGTTCTAAAACACAGATCTAGGATGATCATGGGTACCTTTAGAGTACAAATTGGACCCATGGATGGTAAGTGTTAAGTGTAAAAGATGTGTAAGGAACAAAGTCTGGTAGTTAAAGAGTAAGAATTGAAAAGGAAACAGCTAGGACAAAAGTGGTATTGGGTCAAATGAGTTTGATGAATGACTGAGAGAATGGCTCTTCAGTTGCATCAATAGAAAGAACTTAGGGGGCTATAACATTTTTGCTTCAAACAGAAGGCTTCCAGATAGGAAAGGATAAGAAGGCTTCAGATGAAAGGCTAGTTGGGAGGAGGGGGTCTATGGCCATCAGAGGCCCAACTAACCAGGCCAAATCCCAAGAGATGTGCCTACCTGCTTACTTGTAACCTGTGCCACCTGCCTACTTGTAATCCATGGGCTCAAAAGGGAATAGATTGCTTCTGGCTTGGGCTAACTTCCACTGAAGTTGAAGCTATCTCCAGGTCTCTAAGGCTATGATGACAACTCTGCTTATGACATTCCACCAGCATACAGGGTAGGGTCAGTCAGGGGGTAGAGAGTACATCCCTCCTCTAGAGTTAGACCATGACTTAATGTCAGTGCTGGGATTAGATGCCAGTTTCCTAATTCCCAACCCAACCCAGGGCTCTTTCTTTATTTACCCCTTTGCCCACATTGGTCATTTTGCCTTTTGGGGGGCTCAGAAGAAGCCTCTGGTAGGGGCCATTCTACAGGAGACTCCAGGTCTTCTCTGGCTGAGATTGTTCTTACAAGCAAAGTAGGCATTGATATGGTTCAGAGAAGCCCCTGGAGAGACAGCCTGCCGGGTTCCTTGTCAGATCATTGGCCCTCTGGTCTGATGGTCAGTCCTTGCTGTCTCAAAGCTACAAGACAGTGCCGGCAGTACAAAGAACATACTGGACCCTAAATGGCTATCTAGATATATCTTCTGGATAATGATGCCTGCTATGTATGAACATACCAGAACCTTAGCTCTCTTATCCAATGCCTCTCTTTACATCATGCCCAGTTACTGCAGGCCCTGTTATCTCAAGAGCCATGTGGACTTTGATATAGAAATGGAGCAAGGGGCTGGAGCAGGAGGTTCCCAAAGGAGGGAATGCCAATTTCTTCTCCACAGATAGTCAGTATTCGTTATTATGCCAAGGATTATGTCAAGAAAAGCTGTCACTATCCACAGGGAGAGCTGGACCAGAGACAATGGATGGCCATGGGAACTTGCAGGAGATTGGATGTAGCCTTGGTGCCTGTCCCGCTGGAAAATTAGCTGTTGGAGGTGGGGGTGGGGTGTCAGCTCCCTACACCCTGTAACCATCACTTAACTTCAATCTGAAGGCACCAGAGTTGCTTTGGGGAGTTTTGGTCAAAGACTAATAGATAACATTAAGGGAAAGAGTTCAGATGACATCCTTTTGGGGTCAGGGCCTTCAGTGACTCTGTTCCCCAACTATACCTTGATTTAGCTTCCTCAGATCACTAGGGAATAGGTATGTGGTGGGTTCGCTCCTGGCTGGCAGAGCCATTTCCAGGGTAGGGGGAGGTATATGGTTTCCCAGCACATTCTCCCACCATCTCTTGTCATCTTCCCAACACCCTGTAGAAGAGACTTTGTGACCCCAATTTGTAATCAAGCCCAATGTGACTCCAGGAGAGAAATTCAGGGGCAGAGGGAGACTCACAAAGCTCTGTGGAAGCAAGGTGAGGCCCAGACTCCCCAAGTCTTGCTTTTCTTCTGGTTCCTACCTGAGGGAACAGTGTGTTTCCCCGTGGCTTTTTATTATCTGTATAGTGAATAAGAAAAGGACCAAGGGGAAGCCAAGGGTCATCTCTCCTCTTGGCTGCCCAGGGAAGGACAGAGCTAGGGAGAAGCGTCCCTGTATCCCAGGCTCACCCTCCTCCCACACCAGACAGAGCAGAAGTGAGGTAAGGCTGGAATAAAAGGACAGAGACCTCTCTGTGCCCTTGTCAGAAGCTCCATAGCGGCCACGCGGAAAAGGAGCGGGAGGATCCTCTTGTTTTTTCTGCCTGCTTGGCTCCTCTACCTACTCAGGCGCGCAGACCCTGGCAGGCAGGCTCCTCTTCCTCTGCCCTCGTCCTTGGAGTTCTTGGGCTCCAAATGTCGCTTTCACCCCCTCCTCTACAGCCCTAGATTGGTCGCTTGCTACTTTGATCAAATTAGCATTCTCCCCAACCTCTGAGAGAAACTGAGTCAAGTGCGCCCAGGAAAAGGACCGACACCTGGGAAGAGCCGCTGACGATGGGGGCTCGCGTTGGGCTGACTCCCAGGCAGGGCACGGTGGAGAACAGCGGAGCTCAGGGGATGTTCACAGAAATCAGCTGCTCTGTGGTCCGTCCAGCATTCTTTTTCTGCCCTATACCTGTGTCCTCCTACCTGATGAGGCGGGAGGCACTGCGGTGTGGGCTGACCCACCCTAGCCCCGGGCGGGAAGAACCTCCTGTTGTGGGCTGTATCCCGGCAGGGTTTTCCCCAAAGGGTTTCCTTTGTCAGGTCCCAGAGCAGCTAAGAGAGAAAGGGAGGGTGTGCCTTCGGGGAGAGGATCCTCTTCTGCCCAGCCCGCCTCCGGGAGGTGGAAGGACAGTGGTACAGGTGTGGAGGGAGGAAGAGTATGGGATTCGTTCCGAGACCGGATTGCCGCGGGCTAGAGAAATCTAGTCCTTCAACTCCAGGAGGGCAGGAAGCCCTGCCTCGGACCAGCCCCGCATGCCAAGAACCGGGAGCACTCACCCCAGCAGGTTCCCAAGAGTGTGCGCGGGAACACCCGAGGTAGACAGAGCCAGATGTCGCGTGCGTACGCGTGTGGCTGAGGGTGTAAGCGTGTGCAAGACCAGGGGGTCTAGGCGTGCCCCGCATTCTCTCTCTCTCTCTCTCTCTCTCTCTCTCTCTCTCTCTCTCTCTCTCTGGGGTTTTAAATTTTGCCTTCCTTTGTTCTCAAAATAGTAGGCCAGCGCGGCCAGCGCTGCCCTCAGGAGGGGTGGGAGCTGCTTCGCGCTCGCCTGCGCGCCAAGTGAGCTGCAGGGTTACAAACAGTCTCTCCTAGCTACCCTGGCCTGAATTAATGTGTTACTATTTAGGGCGAGCCAGTGTTTCCAGGGGAAACCTAATGACGCAATGACGTCAATGCAGGTCAGCGGCAGCCTCTCCGGGAGGGCGGGCGGGCTCCCAGCTTTCAGGCTCGGCGCAGTCTGCGGGCGGGAGGGCGCCGGCGAGGTGGCGAAGGCGGCGGGCGCGGAGGCGAGGGGAGCGCAGGCCAAGCCTAGGAATGGGGCGTGCCCCCTCCCCGCTTCCGAATGCAAGCAACTTCCTGCAGCCCAGGACGGAGTTTCTGCGTTGCCTCTGGACGTCCAGAAAGCGGTATGGAGGGCAAGCAAGGTAACTCCCGCTCTCACCTCACCTTTATCCCAGGGAAACCGGAGGAACCAGCAACTCTGGACTCGCTGAGGGGGCTCCACGCGGGTCCTCCCACACACAGGTACGCGTATACCTCCGGGTGTCCCCAGTATGGGGAGGGAGTCACACTCACACATATTCCCATTCGCTCTCCTCTCCGGTCTTGGCACCATTACTGGGAGTTTGGTGAAAGAAGCAGGGTGTCCCCTCCTCCACCTCCCTTTTCTGGCGTAGGAGCTCGCTGGCTGCTCTACTTCACAATCTTCCCTGGTCTCAAACTAGAAGGGCTTCCTACTGCCTGTGCCTCCCTCAGGGTCACCATCTGAGGCCTGCAAACAAAGCAGGAAGAACGTCCAGGCCAGACGGGCCAGAAGGATATGAAGCAGGAGCCGAGCCTCGGCTGTCTGGTGTGAGCCAGTGGTGTGAGCCAGTACCTGTGTAGGACGCATGTATGGGACCACTTGGGTGTGCTTGGTGTGTCCTGATTCTGGGAGCGTGCCTCATGTGTCCACGGGGTGTATGTGCACCCACGACATCCACTGTGCAAGTATTTGAGCCCTATGCTTGGAAACACTTATGTACCTCTTCTGGCCACACAGTCACACCAGAGTGTAGGTCAGTGAGGGACCCACCCAAGTCCCCTACAGCTGGCCTACATAACATTCTACTCCTGGGGGACAGTGGCCTGCGTTTCCCACTGGCTACAGCTTTGTCAGCTGTACACTTCTCAGTGTACAGGCAGTGGGGAAGGCCCATGGCTGGTCTCCAGCTTGCCAAAGGTCTCTGAAACAAGATGGGACAGGATGAGGAGAAATGACTCTCACCTATCTGCTCCAATTCTCCTGTGCCCTTCCTTTCTGGGAGAGAGAGTAGAATACAGAAAGAGGGGTGGGGGAGATCCATTTCATTGTCCATCTTACCTGGGCAAAGCACAAGCTCAGCCCACTTTTCTCTGCCCTCTAGGCCAGTGCTTTCCATTTTTCAGCACCATGTCTCGGACAGTTCCAGCCCGTGGACGAGGCCTCTTCTGGCCTTTGCAGAGTGCCTGGTCTGGCAGTGAGCACCCCACCCTCACCTGGTGCAGCCTTTCTAGCGTCTAACTAGCTCCAGAACCTGATAAGACCTTTCTTTATGTCCTCAACACACACACACACACACACACACACACACACACACACACACACACACACACACACACAGAGTCATCCCTCACCAGGTAGCCAGAAGCACCTAGGGGCAAAGCCAGCCTTCAGAATCTCAGAGGTTGTTTGGAAGGCCTCACTGTATCACAACCTCCCAAGGAACAAATTCTGAATAGAACCCTGCCACAAGTTCCCATTTCCATCAATTCATTAAATTAAGTGGGAATGGCCTAGGTTCCCTGTCCCCCCACCCCAAAGTCATGTCAGACTTTAGAAAGCATGGAGCAGTCCAAGATTTTCTAAATTCTATGCATACAACTGATATCCCTAAGATATCCTTCTAGATAGTCTCATTGGCACTCCTTTGTCTCTTTTCCTATGCCCAAACCTCACTGGGCAGAGGGTCATGGGATGAATCCCAAATACCTCTCCACATACAGCAGCAGACAGAGAGGGTCATATTATGCTTCTGGGTGGGATGATGTCTGAGTAGGTTTAACTAGAAATGTGCCTGACCGAAGAGGGCCACAAAGTGACTTTTGTGGTGACACATGTGCATCTTTTATTTTCTTTTTCTTTTTCTTTTTTTTTTTTTTTTTTTTTTTTTTTTTTTTTTTTTTTTTTTTTTTTTTTTTTTTTTGTACCAGGAATTGAACTCAGAACCTCATGCTTGCCAGGCAGTCTCTGTGCCACTGAGCTTATCCCCAGCCCCACATCCTCATCTTTACACATAGACCATACTTATGGGTTGTGGCCACCCAGGGCCTCTGAAGCAGCCCCTACCCCACAACCTACCACAAGTAGAATCCAGGTTGCAGCAACTCAATCTGTTACTCATTCCATTCCTCAGTCTTTTGAGTTTGTAAAACACAAGTTGCTAGGATATAGTCCCAGACACTTCTCTCCTTCTTGGTCAGGACTGTTCATACTACCATCCAAGATCTGCCAGATACAGCAGAAAGGGCCTACGTGATTCCCCAGCTAACTCAGATAGGTGAGTCACTTCACATCCTGTCCCATCCTGTTTCAGAGACCTTTGGCAAGCTGGAGACCAGCCATGGGCCTTCCCCACTGCCTGGGCACCAGACACCAGTTCCTCCATGGATACTCTTCCTCAGGCAGTAGAGATTAGGCCAACCTTGTTAGATCTGACCCAGAAGTAGATTCTACTGTTTTCTTTGCCCGGCCAGGGCCAGGCCAGTAGAGAAGTTTGGGGAGGACACAGAAGCTCTAGGGTTGGACCTGGCCTTGTACATCCTCAGCAGGAAATAACTTTCTCTGAAGTGGCCATTGTTCTGTCTGCTGCTAAATTACCAGAGAGAAGACAGAAAAATTCCTCAGAGGCAGACAAGGGAAAGAGCGGCAGCCACCTTAGCACTCCCAACAACACTTCCATATCACAGCATAGAAGTTTAAGCCCAGTTTCCATGAAATCCTCAGTATCCATGGGTCTCAAGGGAGCTGAGAACTGGCTGTTCTCCCACAGAAAAATATTTTTTATGATAAAAAGAGTGCTGTGTCATCTGATTGAAGAATCAACAGTGTGTGAGCCAGGCGTGGTGGCTCATGCCTGTAATCCCAACACTTGAGAGGCTGAGGCAGGAGGACTGGTGTGAGTTCAAGACAAGCCTGGGCTACAAAAGTAAGCTCAAGGCCAGCCTGAACTGCACAGCAAGACCCTGTCTCAAAAAGACAAAAAAAAAAAAAAAAAAAAAAGAATCGATAGGTAGGCAGAATATATGAACTACAAGGAGATGTGCCTTCCCCTACAGGACAATGGCCTCCCCAGAGTCTTTCAACCCAAATCCAGTCCTCTGGGAGTGCTGAGCAGTGACCAACTGCCTAGCCCCATACCTGGCTACTTTCCAAGCTTCCGTGGCTTGCTGGCTTTCCTCTACAACAGGTAACATCTGGCTATGGCCTCAGCAAAAGGGGGGCCAAGGTCAAGCAGGCACAGAGAAGTTTACCCTGTTGATATGGGCCTCACTTGTCCCCTCAATGCACAGATCAGAGAACTCAGAGAGCAGGCTAAGGTATGGTGAGGGGCCCCATCCTGTTGGAAGCCAGAGCATGGCATTTTGCTGAGTGTAGGAGAGAGCCAGGCTCCTGCCATTGTCCTTGGCTAATTACAGGCTTCATGGACCCCAGGAGCATTTGTTCCTGTGAGTCCCAGGATGATCAGCAGGGAGCCAACACAGCACCATCCTCAGCATAGGGGGCCAGATCCTCTCAGCAGCCCCCTGATAACTGCTTAAGTAAGTCCTTACAATGTACCTGTCCTTCATGATGCTGATAACTGCTTAAGTAAGTCCTTACAATGTGTACCTGTCCTTTCATGATGGACTTGGTGAAGCAGGGATTGCACTCAAAGCAATGTGGTATTAAGATCAGATCTAGTGGGTAGAGCTGGTCTGCTTATTCACTAGAAGACCAGGGGCCCCTAACAAGCTTGAGTACTTTGGGTCTGAGAAAGAGGGGTCTAGGTCTGATGCTAACTTTTCTATCTCTCAGCAAACTGTTCTTCCTGCTGAGGTCTCAGCCTCTTCTTGTAGATGAAAGCCCAGGCCCCTGCACTTGGAAATCTTGCCTCTTGCTTTCGCCAGATAGGGAAGAAAGTGTAGGGAACAGCTTCTGGATCATCAATGTCACCCAGCCCTAACCCACAATTTAGGGCTCAAGCTGGCAGCTCTCATGTCCTTGGATAGAGGATGAGGGCTGTCTGCAGCAAAATAGCAGTAGTTTGAAGTTTTTACTCTTCAGCCCATGAATCTTGGGGTGTTGGAAGCTGCAGTCTTGTTATCACCTCTCTGTCCCTCAGCTGCACCCCTGAGCCCAGAAGGGACTGAGCTAAGATCCAAGTGAGCTAGAACAAGGTCACTGTGTCCTCTCTCCTATGTAATCTCCCCGGAAACCTGGGTCTCATGCAGCCCCCAGGAGGTACTCAGTGCAGGAATGTCCTGTAGTCACTTTACTGAAGGGGAAGTTGGAGAGACTTAGAATTGCCTCTCACATGGGAGCAGTGTCCCCTGGGCAGAGATAGGCACAGGGTTGGCATTAACCCTGAAGCAGGCCTCTGAGGGGGTTTTGGCCCACCTCTCACATGTGACCTAGGATAAGTCATCTCACTTCCAGTGTAGAAACAAGTGATGCATTTGCCACCACTCTGCACATGGCAGTCTAGTGAGATGCTGTGAATCACGGGATAAGGTAAGGGCTGTGGTTGCTGAAGGCACCAGATTCTCTAGCTTGCTGTCAGGGTCTCCACCTCTTCCTGTGAATGGAGACTCAGCCCCCCCCCCCATTTGGGAATAGGAAAAGGATCCCTCAACTCTGGAAGTTCAGGATTTGGGTAGTTTGTTAACCTCTGAGCTCCACTCTTACTCTTACTGGATTGCCTGTTTTGGCCACCCACTATGTACTCTTCTTGGAGTGGGAAGGACTCTCAGCCGTAAATTAGATGAGACAGCCAAGCAGACCATACGTGGTAATGGACAGATGTGGTTGGCAGCAACTGATTAGTCTCATAGACTCATCCTGGGGTTGGAGGACAGCAAATGTCGGACAGGGGCACAGCAGGACTGCTCTCAGGAGCTTCACCAGGGCCTGAGTAAATCAGCAGAAGTTGTGAGACATAGGCTTTATGGTGACCTTAAGATGAGGTGCTCCTGGTTCCTGTAGGAAGCTGCAATTACCTTGTTTGTAATTTTATGGGCTGATGGGGAGGGGAAACTAGGTTGAAGACCAGCTAGGATGCATCTACCAGGCTACTGGGGGAACTAGTGGTTGCTGACTATTTTTTTCCACATGGTGGGGAAGAACATGGTTAGGTCTTTGGGATTCAAAGACATTGAGGAACAATTAAAGACTTAGGCCTTATAACAATGCTTCTGGTCCAGTGCCCAACCTCATTAATCTTATTATTTTTTTCCTTGTTTCAGAACTTTTGTTTGTTTGCTTATTTATTTTTCTGGCTGGCTCAGCCCGCCCTCAGGGCAGGGCTGGCGCAGCATGTGGTGCCGGGGATCGAACCGCGGTCCCTGCAGCCGCCCAAGCTTTCCCAAGCAGGCGCTTTAGACCACTGAGCCATCCTGCCGGGCCCTGAACCTCATTAATCTTATATTACCTATGTGAGATAGCTGCATCTCTCAGATGAAGAAACTGAGGCTGACTATGAGCCAGGCTCATCCAGATGAAATTGTATGCTCAGGTCTCCTGACTGCACTCCGCACCACCGTCTGTGTCATCTGCAGCAATCTCTCTGTGGGGGCATAGGAGTATAACCTGGCCAAGCAACATTTCTGTCTCCAGACACCCCTGAAAAGCCCTTTGCCACTTTCAGCACAGAATCCCCTGCAGCCTTTCCTGTAGCTGGGATATAACAAGAGAAAGTTTGGCACCTCTGGACTCCAGAGTGAGGGGCTGAGGAATGGATTAACCTATTATATCACTGGTATTTCTATTCTGTAGTTCAGGGTAGGTTCTAGAGCATGGGGTTGAGATGACAAGTTCGGTAGGAAGAGCTAGGTTCCATTCAACTCAGGCCCTCCCTTGCATGTGCCTTTGGGAAGATTGATCTTTCTTCAGGTTCAGACATCTCAATAGTACCCACAGTGGGGTGAATGGGCTTGAAAGCTCTTTCAGGTTTGTAGTGCTGTGAATCCTCAAGGGATTCTGTGGAATGAAAGTCCCCATGTACACAGGCAGAGGATACTTTGGCTCCTATACATCTAGGAGGAACCACACTGTCTCTGTCCTTTGGGGTGAATAGATAGGGACATGGAGGGAGTGGACATCAAGACCTGTCCCTAGCCAGGTCTTACCTGACTCAGGGAAGTGACTGGACCTTGCCTGCCACCGTCAACTTCCTAAAGATGCTCTGGGGACAGAAAAGTGTCTTGGTTGGCCATCTAGTTTCCAGAGCTCAGAGACCTTTACCTAGGCAAGCTCTCTCCCTGTAGGCCTGTCTCTTCATATACTCACTCTGCCTATCATGCATTCTTTCCCCTCCTGTAGGATTTCAGGGTTTAGTAAATAAATGATGAGCTAACTTTTAATTGCAGATAAATACAAGCAATGTTTTAATGTAAATTCCTTAAATTTCTCTACACCTAGGGCCCAGAACCTGCCCATACTAGGCACCACCTCTGTCTGCAGCTCCTTTTCTTGGAGCCCAGGATTCCTGCTGCCTCCAGGGACATGAGTGTGCCAGCTTGGTACATGATACTAATAAAAGAAGAAATCATAATGACAGCCGCAGGAGAAACTGACTTCTGAGCTCATGTAGTCAGGGGCAATACGCCAGATTTGAACCTAAGATTTTTGTGTTTGTTTTGTGCTTTTCCCTCAGCCCCTACAGAGATAGCTCATAAGAAAGAAATCTGGTGCAAATCTGCAGGCTTGTTGCTATGGGTCAGGTTGCAGCACTGTGGTGTGTGCTGTGGCCAGCAGGAGTGCCCTGGCCCATGTGGGGCCAACCAGCTCACCATGCAGTGTTCAGGCTGCTTTGTCAGGTTGTGTTTGATTCCACCTCTCATCCTGCTGCAAATACAGATCCTCGTGACTCCCCCTTTGGTGGCTGAGCTGCTACAAAGCCATCTGCTCTCTAGCTGCGCTTACAGCTGGCTGTTCATGCAGCATAGATACTTCTCTGCTGGAAGCCAACCTGATCCACAAGGACTCAAGTGATCAGCACATGTTAGAAAGGTGAAGACAGGCAATGATGCGGATATCCTCCCAAATTCTACCAGAGTCTTGACTTTCAGAAGGTGCCACTAAAATTGGGGCCAGATGGAGCACATATTTGGAATCTCACATTGGAGATGAGGTTAAACGAACCTCATAGAGATTGGGTAGCACATAACTAGAGATGAGGGTCTCAGCTTGACTTCCCACCTACTCTTTGACCCAGACTCTGGGCCCTCATGTCTGGGACCAGGACCATTCCTTGGAGGCAGAGCCTGAAAACAACAGGTCCCATTCTGGCTGTATATTAGAATCATCTGGGGAGCTTTAAAAAAATACTCCAGTCCAAGCCCAGAGATTCTAATTTAATTGATGTGGGCGGGACCTGGCATCAGTAGGTAGCAAGAGCTCCCCAGGTGATCCTAATGAGTACCACTGAGGATCAAAGCGAAGGAAGGGAGGGAAGGCATAGACTGGGAACTTCCAGAGCACTGAGTGTTGGAGTCAGCCGGGGCTCTAAAACTCTGACCTTCGCCTCTCTTCCTTAGATACTCTGAGTTAATTAGTATAAGAATTTAGGAATTTAAAAACTTCTCCAAGTGATTCTTTTTTTTTTTTTTTTTTTTAATGCATTTAGTACAGGATCTACCTATGTAGATAGGACTCATAATGATCCTCCTGTTTATAGCCTCATAGGTGCTGGAATTACAGGCGCACACCACCACAACCTGACACTGCAGGCCCAGGGATCAAGCCCCCGGCTCCTACATCTGTCTAACCAGGTGTTTTAATCCACTGAGCTATCGGGCCAGCCCTTCTCCAGGTGATTCTAACACTGTATGAAGTTTGAAAGCCACTGATGTAAGACAGGGCCTTCTAGTGATGATAAGCTCAAGTACCTATGCTATAGTGTAATAGTATCAGAAAGCTTTTCTGCTAGAGAGTTAAGAATATAAGTTAACAGACCAAAAATTGGGGGGGGGGGAAGGGCTATGAGGATAGCCAATATTTTGGCCCTAGCCCTTCAAGGTCAATAAGGACTCAGGATATAAGAGAACCTGTGCTGTAATATCCTATAACTGAGAGGTGTTCCAAATTTTCTGGTCAAGGAGATTATGGGACCTCAGAGGAATGGGATAAATGAACTATAGTGCATCTAAGGAGAGTCACCCAGAGAAAAACATTCTCTCAGGCTTTCACAGAAAGCAAACTGTCCAAGCAACAGCCATGACTCGTCCCGAAGGCTGACACTAACAACAGTTCTACAAAGTACTGTCTGTGGTCTCAAACTTAATCCTGAGGGGATTTGACCCTGGAAGATTAAAAAAAAAAAATGAATGTTTTGTTATACAGGTCTTGCTTTGACTTGCTCTTGATCACCCAGAAAAAAAAAAAAAAGCTTAATTACAATGCATGAAAC
>PVJA010049298.1:0-13802 GCA_004027025.1 Myocastor coypus
TCCCTCCCTCTCCCTCCCCTTTCCTCTCTCTCCCCCTCCCCCCTTTCTCTCTCTCTCTCTCTGGATTGCTTGGCAGCTCTTCTCTGTGAGAGGACTGGCAAGATGCACAGCACGGGTTTCCCACTCGGAGATGCTGCCATCGCCTCTGCTCCAGGATCCTGCAGTGGTGTCCCGTCTATTATGTGAATTACAGCTTATCAACCACCTTTGAAATTTCACTGTTTAACAGGAGCGCTCCTCTACCCCAGCGGATAAGAAGCGTACAATTTGGCCTTGTAGTTAAATTAGGAGAAGCCTTTGCTCATAGTATTTCATTTCCATTCTTTGCCTTGGCTCTTCAATGGAAAATGATGAGGAAAATGCAAAATTATTAAATGCAATTTACTGAAAAGAGGCAATGACGCTATCCTGTACAATCAACTTAACGAGGAGACTGAGGAGCAGTTTAAAAACTGTAGTGTGTTTCCTGTGCTAACATGCAAATTGTTGCTTTCCAGATAATCAGCGTCTTATCTTGCTCAAGATATTTCACGCAGACGCTCACATTTTTTCCCTGTTAATAGTTGAGAGGGTTATTGACCAAAATGTATTGATTGACTTTGTTATGCTAATAGCGGCACACAGGATGTGGTATTGCGCTCAGCCACCTGGTCTCCTGAAGAATTTTGATCGTCTTTTCCAAAGGGACCTGTGGGAATAACCCCATTCAGCTTCCTTTGTAACAGTTTTTGCTTTGGAAGGTCTTTATCTGAATATATAGAAACTTTGATGAACATGTTTTAACCACTTTTTAAAGAATATGTTGATAATTTATTAAGATTAGAGAAGCATCAGAACAGAGAGAACACCTGAGCGTAGTTTTCAGCCTTCCCACTTCCAAAATGGTAAGTGGGAAGAAATGGTGAAGATTACTTCCCCGGCTTTACCAGTGAAACCAAGCAACTGCCACAATAAAAGTCAAGTGCTAGGGTCAAGGAACTCTGAGTTTGTACAGGACCAGAGTGGAGGCAGGCCACGTGGTCGGACTCTCTTTGCCACATGAAGTTACTTGAATGGTAATTTCGGTCAAGATCCTCTCACAGCTACGTGTGTCTTCCAGGGGAGAAAAACGAAGTGTTCGCATGTGCCTTAGCAGGTCTATGGCTCCATGCTGCCTGATCCTCTCGCATCCCATTGTTTCTCTGGACCCACCCTGGTTTTTCCCTCAGTCTTGTTCATGCATTTTGCAACACCCTGATCCAACCCAAAGGACAATGAGGAGTTTTATTTGGAGCTTGCAATGGCAAGGCAGCCAGGTGCCATGACTTGTGTTCAAGAGACTGACCAGGAAGGACAATCAGCAATCAGGGAACGGCTGCCTTTCAGTGGAAGCAAGGGTGATCTACCTGGAGGTCGCTGGGGTTCACCTGGAAAGCCTAGTGTCTCCTTTGGGCCCGTGACCATTTAGATAGTTTCTGACTAGTGGTTCTTGACTCCCTTCATCTTAGAGCTTTACTTCAGAAAACTTTATTTTGCACATTCATTGTGTATCTTTTCAAGACGTAAAGACTCTGCTACTCAGAAGATCCTTTCTCAAGGACCTGTTTAAAATATAACCCCTCAAGAAAGGTAGGGCTCCTATCTCCCACTCTCCGAGCAGAATGTTTAACTTTCGTGAGGATAAAGAACCTGATGGCACCGGTCTACCTCCTTTCTAAATTCCCCCAAGCATTTTCCCACTAGGTCATCTGAATGTCTGACAATCCTACTGTCTTTTGTTTGGGCAGAATTCAGTTCAACCTTGCTTTCTGCTTGCTTCCCATTGCCTTAGAATCTGCTGCATAGTCTTGGATAAAATCTTCCTTGCTATTTTTAATGCATGTCTAGTATAAACTTTCTGTCAATAAAGACAAGCATTCTAGCGAGAAATCAAGTGCCGATTGGACTGGAGACTTGCTGGCCTCTCTGGTTAATCCTGAGTTGGAAATGGAGTTGGGAAAGAGGGAAAAGACTGAGCCAGCTGACAGTCACTGACCGAATCCTCACCACAGGGGATGGTTTCTACTTTGGTCAGTTTGAGTTTGTGTACAGACCGTGGACGCAGTGGTTCTGTTCCCATGGTCTGCTTGAACATTTAGTTGTTTCTACAATTCTTGCTGATTCAGATGGCTCCAGTCAAGGAGCTGTTGTTTTTCTTTGGCTTAATTTTATCTGTCTTTCTCCTTCACCATGGCTGTGAGGAAAGCGAGGGAAATGAGCTCTTCACAGATGAAGGCCACTTTGGAGGAAATAGTTAACAGCATATCACCTGGAGCCAGCTCAGCTGTGCAGCTAACGAGGCAGCGTGAGCAGGAGCAGCGTGACCAAAGGTGGCTTTTCGTGGGTACCGAGGCGGAGACACAGGAGGAGAAGGCTGGGGCCAGAGCTCTCTGGTGAGGCCCAAACTTCCTGACCTGACCCGGGAAGAGTAAATACAAGCGTGCCATGGGGCCTCATCGCCTCGCTCAACAGCGTTGGAGGATGGCTTCGGGGCCTTCGGCTATGCGCTGGTAGCTAGCAAGGGTGTGGGACTTAGGGTCCTGCTCAGATCCTTCTCCTCTTAGAGCAAGGTGTGGAAGCAGTGTAAATAACTGTCTAAGGTGTGACAGCCTTCCGAGAGGGGATGTGGTAAAGGCCGTCGCTGCTCCTGCTCCTCCTCCTCAGGGCCTTGCTGGTTCAGTTTTCTGAAACCTTGCTCTTCTTGGTCTCACATTTTCCCTCAACTTGGCTCAGAGCCTGGCTTCTCCTGCAACTCCTGCTCCCACTTTATGGGTGAACGCGGGAGCAGCAGGCTCCTGGCTCTTCATTAAGATGATAGCTTATAATAATGATTCTAAGTGGTTTTATGAACTTCTGGAGAACACGCATGGTGAAAATATCCTGAATTCTAGATAAGGACCCTGTGAGCCCTGGAAAATGAAATTAAATGGCAACAGTGAGACTGGGCCGCCCATCAGTGAGATTTTCTAGATTGTTTGTGGGTGCTGCCCAGGCCCTAGTTCTTAGCAGTGACTGGTAATATTGGGAAGATTGATAGAATTTGCCTTTGATACAACTCTGTTCTCCATTATTTTTTTTGTGTGTGTGCAGGGTCTCACGCTGTTGCTTGGACTTGCGGTGATCCTTCTGTTTCCAGCCTCCCTCGTGCTGGGATCACAGGTGTGTGCCATCACCACTCCTGGACTCCTTCACTAGCTCAGTGTGCCTGGCTGCGGGGCTGGCTCTGCATGTAGTGCCAAGGATTGAACCCTGACTCCTGCACTTTTGCCTAAGCAAGTGCTCAGTCCACTGAGCTCTCTCCTTAGCCCCTCCATTCTCCTTGAATTTCGACTCTATTTTCTACTTAACGTAACACTTAATTCTCAGTGGATGGTATTCAAATCATTCCCCAGCTATTGGTATAAATTCTGAGCTTGCTGCCTAAGTCTTACTGAAGAACAGTTGCCACCTAAGTTCTATGCTTTGGAAAAGACAGTTTGATACCAATGGGATTAAGGACATCCTTGTGGCTAAACTTTTCTGCTGGGTGGTTAAGGGCAAGTTAAAGCAAGACCGGTATAACAGAACATGTAACATTTGTATCTCACAAGGTCAGTCAAATCTCCTCAGGATTTACCTTGAAACCATGTACAGTGCTTTATAGAACTGTAATCAGTGTCAGCTGTCTGGATGAGTCATGGCCATTGCTTGACTGGTTTGCTCTCTGTGAAAGCCTGAGAGAATGCTTTCTCTCTAGATGTCTCTCAGGCACAATGTAAGAGGCATAAAAGTAAAGGTAGATTTGTATGTTGAGCTGTAAAAGGCTTTAATCAACAGCTTCTGAATTTGCCAGGTCTGCCAACAACCCACTACAATTGTGGAGTATTGGACCATGTATACAACTACTTTCTCTTAGTTCCATGTCAAGAGATTTTTGTGCAAATAATGATTAGAAAAGTTATCATGTCTGTATCTTGTACTCTGAATAACTGTTACAAGGACAACAATATGCATTGTATTAATTATTGGGGATGTACTACTGATGTGTTTTGAAACTGTCTCACTGTTATTTCCTATTAAAAATAATAAAAATGGATTAAGGGCCTCTTGTTGGAAGAGCTGGCAATGAGAACCCTGTTGTGTAGAATCTACTGTCCAGATGCACCTCGCAGTGTGTCCAGACTGCTCACCTCCCACCCTCAAACAATCACACTCAAAAGTTCTGTAGTCCAGACGTGTACCTTTCAGGGCTCACTCATTTTCCCACTGAGATGTTAAGCTTGGGTTAACCATTCTTCTGGGTTGGGAATTCAAACATCTTTGAGGTTGTACTGCTCTAATGAAGTCATAGGCTTTGTCTTCAGCAATTTTAGCCCTGGAGCTGTAGTAAATATGTTCTTCATGCTGCTGAGTGGGGCCATTGGCTCCCCTATTAGCCTTTAATTGGTAGTTAATTGCTTTCAGATTTACATTGTGTTTCTAAAGCATCTGTTGTCTCCAGCAACAGCGCTTCATTTTTAAACTTCAATATTGCTATTTCCATATGCTACACATTTGTCAAATGTCTCATTTGTAAATGGTGCCTTAGTCTATTTTCTGCTCTATAACGGAATATTTGAGAGCAGGTAATTAATAAAGAAAAGAAAGATTCTGTACTCATTTTTTTGGAGCCTGGGACTTTCAAGAATATGGTGACAGGATCTGGCAATGGCTTCCTCGTTGTGTTGATGCATTGCAAAAGGGTGACAGGGCAAGAGAAAGAAAGACTTGGAGACCATGTGAGGCTGAATTCATTTTTTGAAAACATGTCCTCTCCCCAGTCTCATGATAATCCAAGAGGATAAAACCCTCACGTCCTCATTACCTGTTTTCAGGGCCCATTTTCACACCATGGTGAGAAAGAAATAAAGTTCGCAGCACTTGAAGTTTGGACAATGCATTCTTGCCATGGGAAATCGTTAGTAAATGTATTTCCTTCTAGAAATACGTCCCTCATCTAGCAGCAACTAGGATATACAGCAGTGTGGTCACATGGTGGCTATGACAACCTTTACCTAGAAACTCTCATCGGATCCATGCTTCCGATTTCGTGTAGTTCTCCAAGATCCCCATCTCGTAATGTTGATGTTCATGTAGCCTCTCCTCCTGAGGGTCAAATATACACATCAACTTTCATAAAGTGACATATGATATATGATATCATGAGAGGATGGATGTGGCCTCCATGATTTGGCTACAGGAGATGATGGCTCTGGTCTTTTGTTATGACCCCAGATTTTGACAGTCTCTTCTTTTGTCTCTTGCTTAATTTGGTGCCAGTTGCTTGTTATGAGATAATTTTTAAAGAGGCCTACACAGCAAGAGCAAAGAAAGAAGGAAAAATTCTAGGCAACAATGTGTGAGGAACTGGAACCTTAGTCTAATGTGTTAGAAGGAACTAACTCTTGCAGACAGTCCACGCATCAGTGAAGGACACATCGTTTTTAACTTAATCATGTTGGTCATGAGCCCTCATTTTATCTTAGTACTTCTCATAATAAATAACATGAGATTATTGTGTTATTAATATAGTAACTATTCTATTATTACCACTCTGGGTAACCCAGAGGCTTTCATGGAACAGTTCCGTGGTGAGCTGATGTGGTAAGAGTCTAAGTTCATCACCCAGTGCTTAATGAGAAACTGAGGCCTGCTAGTGTTACCATGAGAAGGCAAATGAATCGTGTGCTTCAGTCCAGCTGAGACTTAGGACTGGGAACCCATGCCTGACAGCTTGAAAGCCCCTGATCCAGAATTGCATGGCCAGTACGTAAGCTTCTGGCTTCCTCTGTTCAAGGAGAATGTAAGGTAATACATTTTCATTGTAAATTCTTAAGCGTTTGTGTAATCTGTTATGCCAAAATTTATAACTAATGAAATGGTCCATTGCCATTATCCAATTTTAGTGTTGGCTCTTACGGACCCTTTTAAACAGGTCCTAACGTGGAAGTTCGAGTGCAGCAAGCTTATTGGAATTTATTCCCAGTGTCTCTAGTTATGAAAAGAAACAAATGAAACAGGATTGGACAAGGGGAAAAGCCCCTGCAGTGCACTCCTAAGAGGGATTCTGATCAGCAGTAGAGCGCTGCAAAGCTCAGACTGCCATCCGAAGCTTCACTCATCTGGATGAAGCACTGGATTGCTACACAGCTGTACTCACTAAGAGTTGAGGGCAGGCTGCACTGAAATGGAGTTTGGAGCTTGGTTAAGGAGCTTTTGGAGCTGAAACAGTTCTCATAAGGAAAGGCTGCTGAGAACCATGAACTAGGTGCATGCATGCGGGACAGCAAAGGACCATAGTCAGAGTGTCCATTATCAGTATAACTGAAGTCCCTGAAGCATCCTTCATCCTCAAATGGACAAAATGAAAACAACATAATCAAGCACAGTTTACTAAAGGAGAAGACTTGAAGTTACCTGTGTGTGTGTGTGTGTGTGTGTGTGTGTGTCTCATGGGAAACTGACCTTCGAGCCTTCATGAAAATCTACAATCTTGGTCATTATGAATTTTATTTATTTATTCATTTTTTTGAGAAAGAGTCTAAGTGACCAATCTGCTGGGTGGAGTTTGAGCTTCCACCCCTCCTGAGTCCCCTTCCCAGAGTAGGGGATGCCTGTGGGAGTTGTCATGCCAACCTTTGAAGGCTCAAAAAGAGAAAAACTGGTCAAGGAGAACAAAAATGAAGACATTGCTAAACCATTAAAAGAAAAATAAAAAACTTAAAAAAAATCTTCTTTATACAAAAACTTAAAAAGGGAGCCACTTAACAATGTAAAATTATATTAATTAAAATGTACACCAGATGAAATAGAACATCCAAAGTGGATAACACAATAGAATGATTCCTTCATCTGAATCCAAGCAAGTGCTGTAGAGGGATTTGTAGAGAAACTTCATCAACAGTAATACTCCAAAATTCCCAACAATTAAAATCCTTCTAGAGCATCAAAAGGAAGAAAAAGAAGTTCTAATTATTTCTATTATAGCAGCATGAAAGTAATGCAAAATACAAGATATTATAAAAATAAAAATTAAAGTTTACTTAAATATTAAAGTAATAATTTTAATGATTGTGCCTCTCAAAAACATTTACAATAATAATAGAATCTGAAATATAAATTACTTCACAAATGCAATGATATTATATTAGGTGTTTTCACATAATGGATTATATAGTATACCTAAAAGAAAAAAATCATATTTTCACTTTTATTATTTAAAAATCAGATATATTGTTACATAGTAGATATAGTCTCATTGCAAATGAATATTAATACATTTCACCTAATTAAACTTAATAATTGATATTTATCTTTAATTACTGATTGCTGCCATACTAAACATGGTTCCATATATAATAATCTCACAACAAAAGTTTAAATAGATTTCGTCTAAAAATTATAAATGAAGGCAAACAACACAAAACGTGTCACTTTCAAAGCTGTATACACTAACATAATTTGTTAAGCATTATGCATTTTATTTGGGCAAGTGTGAGTATTTTGAAACACAAGATATTTTGCTACAGTAATTCTTACCTTGAGTATAAGGTCACTGGAATTCAGGGAAATAGTTTAAAAAGCAGAAAGTACAACATATAGTAAAATGTTAAAACATTTTATCTTCTTTGTTGACAAAAAGACACAGTACTCTAGAGAAAATAAGCTAAATACTTGATTGTTTACGGATTTTAAACCCGTTTGCGTTTTTCTAGAGAAATTAAATATTTACAATTGAAATTTAAGTATTTTGCTTCTATTTTAGAGAAAAATTAGAACCAATAGCCAGGACATAGCAAGGTATAGTGCATACTTAGGTAAAAATAACATGCTTTTACCAATTTATGTCATTTTTTATGTTTCTTTCATTGTTTTAGAGTCTTAAGATTGAGTTTTAATTAGAGTTATGTCATACATTTTCTCTATGAGTATGTTTAAAGCTTGCTTCATAAAAGAACATGCCTTGGCTCTCCATTAGTGTAACCCATGATATGAAGCAACCAACTTTGCAAGAGAACAGTTGTCTGTGGCTCATGCTTCAGGTAACTTATCCTAGCCCTCTAGTTTTAGGACTCTTGAAAAGGATGTCCTGTCATGACAGGAGGACACAGCAGATAGAGCAACCCGAATAATTCTTCCTAAGAAAGAGTAGGAGACAGGAAGGGTCCGGATCCTGCAGCTCCCAAGATCTCCCAAACCCAGCAACCTAGAGGGCAAGCCTTCGGCCCACAGACTTTCAGTATCCAAACTACAGCAAAATACTCCTCTTCTGTGTTGTATCCCTGCACAGCGGCATGTAAAAAAGCCCAGTATCCCTCCTGGCTCCTAGAGGCTTAGAAATAAACAGTCAAGGACAAACCATTCTGCTTGTAAAGCCTTGCTTATATCAAAGGATGTTTCCCTGTAATTTAGATTACTTATTTGCACATTGACTGCGGTCCAGGGTGGGAGGTCATATCAAGAGGCATGGGTCCGTTGCAAAGCTCCTTTTCATCGGGGTATAGAAAGCCCATGTAAGTGAAATCAAAAAGAAAAAGAAGATCAATGCAGAACATCCTTGCAAGCTTTTATCCATATGTCCTATAGATGGATAGTTGCCTCTGCATATTATGTGTAATCTCAGTTTCATGCTTATTGGTAACTCTTTGATGTTTTTCTTAGTTACAAACTTCATGTTTTATTTACATAATATTATTTTACTCTTAGCACGCAAAGATTCATCAACCTCCATGACAAACTATTATTTTTTAGTACATAAAACAGTTCCTTTCTTAGTATTGAAAAGAACTAGAAATATTATTTGCAAGTCTTACCTTTGTAAAGAGGAATTTTCTTTCAGTCCATGGCACTGACATAAATATTTTACTTTTCCACAAGAATTTTGATATCTAGATTATTTTATAGTAATATTTTATAATAAATCCATCTTTTCCCATCCTAGTTTTCCAAACCAAAGAATAAATATCAGTGGAAAATAAACACTCCAGATAAATCATAAAGAGATTTGAAGGCTGAAATACATTTCACCATTTTGAAAATTATTTAAAATAAAAACAAAAATAGAATCTGTGAAGAAATTTCTTGGTATCCTGATAATTCAGAAGTGGTTACAATCATTATGACTATGCTAAAAGTAGGAAGAAATAGTAAAATTTCATGCCTAATATTTTAAAGATGGAAAACTTGAGCCTAGAAAACATGAGTGGCTTTCCTAAAATTGTGGAAATTTGGAGCTTATGTAGGACATTGAGTATTAAGATGGATCTCACGCATCTCATTTCATGCTTTGCCATGCACACGTGTTTAGAATTTTTAATAATGGGAATATGGTGGGCATTTGTTAGGGGACTGATTTTGAAAGCAGGACATATGTTCATAGATGCTTAGAAAAAGGAAAAGGGAAATGAAGTAACAGGGCTGATGAGATTTTTGTCCTCACCTGTCACAGTAGATTTATATCGAGTTCCCATTGATAAAGAAGTCACTTTTTATAGCTCTGCTCAGCAAGGTGGCAGGCCAGCAGAAGAGTGTCATTTTAACTGCAAAGAATAAGCCAAAAACTTGTATGCTTGTGAGAAAACCCTTCTGAAATCTCACAAATGACTGGGGTCATGTGGGGAAGAAACATTAAATTTGAACCTTATACACGTCTGGTGCAGCAAGCCCATGAGACTTAAATAGTGATGTCATTTGTACTCAGGTACTAAATAAAGACAATAGCTTTTGTATTTTTATACAAAGCAAATATGAGTGTTAAAATTTCTAAAATGAAAACTGTGAATGGCTTAAAATAAATAACATGTTTCTCTGCCATTTTTCTTTTTAATTTGAAATCTGTACTTAGTAACTAACATAAAAGTCTGCATAGGTTAATGAATTCCTGCTTTGCCTTGCTTCACAGTAACATTTTCTTTTCTCTCTCATCTCTCTCTGTCTCTGTCTGTCTGTCTGTCTGTCTCTCTCTTTCTCTCTCTGAATTTAATTGTTATATGGTCTCACTACACAGCCCAGGCTCATAGTGCTCCTCTTTCTAGCCTCCTCAGTGCTGAGATTACAGTCATATACCACCACCCCGGGATTCTGTGGCCAGCTCAGCCTGTCCTGGGGCAGGGATGGCATGGCATGTGGTGCTGGGGATTGAACCCTGGTCCCTGAACTTACCTAAGCAGGTGCTTAGTCTGCTGTGCTATCTCACTGCCCCTCTCTTCCTTCTCTTGTACTTCTTCCCTCCCATTCTACTTTCTTATGACACTTCTTTCGAATCACCTTAACATACTTACACCTCTTTACCAAAGAGGGTCAGCTCTATAGAGAAAGACAAGCCCTACTTGGTGGCAGCTTCGTCACTGAGGTCTGCAGCAGTGCCTGGCAGTTAATAGCATGGTTTTGGTATCTACTTTTAATATCGGAAGTATTTTTCTTTAGTGAACAGTATAACTTTTACTATTTAGTTGCATATTAGTTTAGTTCAACAAATCAATTGTCTTCTTTCTGAATTTATGTCAACAGTTGGTGTAGGAGTTAGCATCTGGTTTATCTTTTAACTTTTATTAGTACACATTTGTAATGTGTAATGATTGCATTTACTTACAAAGGATACTACAAATGTATAAGAATTCTGTTCCCTTTTCATTTACGTTTATGATCTCAGGGTTTATCTATTTTCCTACAAATGGCTCAGGTTTGTTCTTTATATGACAGAAAAGTATTCATTTGTGTACAAGTACTACATATTTTCTCATTCATCTGTTTATGGGCTTATAGGTTATTTCCAACATTTAGTTATTATTAATTGTGCTACTATAAATATGGGTACATATACATCACTGGACAATAATGCCCTTAACTCTTTGGGAAGGTATCTAGAAGAGGAATAATTGTATAAAATGGAATTTTTGCTTATAGAATCTCAGGACTTTCTATATTGATTTCTATATCAATTTACTGTCCTACCAACTATATAAAAGGATTCCTTTGTTTCCAGAGCCTCACCAGCATTTATCATTGGTTGATTTCTCAAAAGCAGCCATTCTTACTGGACTATAAATTTTTGCTTGAAAGACCAGGGATGTTGAACAGTTTTGCATGCATTTATTAACCGTATGTATTTCTTCATCTGAGAAGTGCTATTCATTTCAGATGCTGATTTTAATCCAGTCTTGAAGTCCAGGGGTTCTTCATGTATTCTGGGTATTGCTTCTTTTTTTGAGTAGCTAGTATCTTATAGGTTGTCTCTTCACTCTACCACTGGTTTCCTTTGATGGGCAGCATTTTAAGTGGATGTGATCCAATTTGTTTATTCTTGGAATTGTCTTTAGTGCAACCCAGGTTTTGTTCAGAAAGTCTTTGCCTACATCTATGTCTCAAGAGCTTTACCTATTTTGTCTTCTGTCAGGTTTAGTGTTTCTCTACTAACATTTACATCTTTGATCCATTTTTATTTTAGTTTAGTGCATGGTGAAAGCTACAAGTCTAGCTTCCTTTAGCATGTGCCTAGCCAGTTTTCACAGCATTATTTGTTAAAGAGGCTGTATTTCCTCCAGCACAAGCACTTGGTCCCTGTGTGAAACTAATATAGCTGAGTTTGTTTGGATTTGTTTCTTTACCTACAGGTCTCATTTTCATTTGTTTGTTTGGTTGGTTGGATGGTTGGTTGGTTCATTGGTTGACTGGCAGACTGATTGTTTGGCTAATGCAGTGGATGATTGGTTGGTCGGTTTTGGTGTGATATGGAAGTGTACGTTTGAGATCAAAGAACTTAGTCTTTCTTTCAGAAGATGGATATCAGAAAAAAAAAAAGAACTGCAGTTAGTGATCTGAAAGTAATATGGAAGCTGATTGCAAAGTACTTCAGAAGATAGAAAAAGCCAGTGAAGTTTGAAGTTTGTGAGCTTATCATGGAATAAAGTAATGGTATCTGTGGGTAAAAATTTCAAAGTCATTTGCTCATCTACAAATACAAAAATATACTGCAGTAGGCATAATTTCTTTAAGTCATTTCTTTTTTGCATGTATTTGCATGCTTTACCCATAACTCAGAGAAATAGTCAATAAATAACTTTGGTGAGAGAAAGGAGACTAGAGTGGAAGAGACAGTTCAGTGGTCTAAGAGTCTGCCTGCCATGCACAGATCTTGAGTTCATTCCCTAGTATTGCGTGCAGAGCTCACTCTAGAACCCTGGCCACAGTGCCCTGGCCCTAAAACCAGGCATGGTGGCATACAACTATAACCCTGGAATTTTAGGTTTAATCTATGACCAAAGACTTGAATTACAATCCAAATGCTGGCTTCCTGTGTGGTTATAAAGATCCATCATGCCAGAAAATCCTTTGTCAGTGCATGTAAATGTCGGTATGATCACAGATGTGTATATTTCTGGATGTGATTTTATTCTGTGCTTTATTAAACTACCACAATGACTGCTCTCAAAACTGTCCTGAATAGTCTAGAGAAAAGGCTAGTGGAAAAGGGGAAGTGAAGAAAGCAATCATAATCAAAAAGAAGAAGAGAATGATGGAGAATTAGGAGAGCGATATTGCTGTGGTCCATCGTGCTAATGTATGCAGCCTGTCAAGACGCACACTCTCAACAATCTTTCAGGGAAAAGATTTGTACAAGGAAGCCAGTGTTGCTAAAGGTGTTACCCCGATGAATAAGTCATGACCAATGGTGTTAGATGAGGTACAAAAGCTGCTATTAGTGAATAGACGAAAAGCAGAAGGCAGGTTGTAACATATCCAACTCTACAGCTGTGGCTATAAGTACAGAGCTCCCAAAAGACCATCGATGAATGGTGATAATGGAACATTTCATGGCAGTGAGAACTGGTTTCACAGATTTAAAGTGTGAAAATTGGGTGTCTTGGTTACTTTTGTCTCATTGCTGGGACAAGATACCTATGCCCCAAATTAAAGAAGGAGAAGTTTATTAGCTCGCAGTTTGTGGAAGTTTCAGTCTATAATGAGCTGGTTCCAAGCAGGGCATACATGGCAAAGGACAGCAGTTCATGGTGGTGAAAAATACAAAACAGTAAAAGCAAAAAAGCAGGAGCAAGTACTACTCTTGCGAGAATGACAAGAGACTGGTCCAAAAACCATATTCTTGACAAGCTACAATTTTGTATTTCCTTGAATTTCCAAATATCTGTGTCAAAATTGTGTAACTGTTTATATCACATTGTATGGAAAGTTATTAGAATATCAATGATGGTCAGAAAATATCATTTTCAAGCTAAGTCAAAGATGTTTGATACTCAGAAAGCCAGTGATGATAAGCTCAAGTACCTATGTTATAGAGTAGTAGTATCACAAAGCTTTTCTGCTGGAGGGTTAAGAATGTAAGTTAACAGACAAAAAATTGGAGAAAAAGAAGGGCTATAAGGATAGCCAATATTTTGGCCCTAGCCCTTCAAGGTCAGTAAAGACCCAGGATATAAGAGAACCTGTGCTGTAATATCCTATAACTCACAGGTGTCCCAAATTTCCTGGTCAAGGAGATTATGGGACCTCAGAGGAAAGGGGTGAATGAACTATAGTGCATCTAAGGAGAGTCACCCAGAGAAAAACATTCTCTCAAGCTTTCACAGAAAGCAAACTGGCCAAGCAAAGGCCGTGACTCATCCTGAAGGCTGACACTAACAACAGTTCTACAAAGTACTGTCTATGGTCCCAAACTTAATCCTGAGGGGATTTGACCCTGGAAGATACAAAAAACAAAAAACAAAAAATAAAAGAATGTTTTGTTATACAGGTCTTGTTTTGACTTG
>PVJA010049299.1:0-13793 GCA_004027025.1 Myocastor coypus
TTCTTCTTCTTCTTCTTCTTCTTCTTCTTCTTCTTCTTCTTCTTCTTCTTCTTCTTCTTCTTCTTCTTCTTCTTCTTCTTCTTCTTCTTCCTTTTCCCACAATATGGAAGCACATTAGAGCTACCACTCCAAGGAGCAATGCTGGACTAACAGAGTTGGGAACTCATAAATAAAGACAGCCTTTCTCCTGTTTACAGTTCTGAGGTACATTCAATCTGGTCCATTTAGAAGGACCTTGTAAGCCTGAACCCCGTTTGAGAACACACCCTTGGATTCATTTTGCTTCCTTCTCTGGTTTTCCTATTGTATTCCCTGGTGTCGCCTTTCCAAACTAACTGTTCACAAATACTTGCCCTAGGTTTAGCTTTCAGGAGAGAACTCAGGAAAAGCCAAAGATGATGAATGAACAAATGAAAAAATGAATGAATGTACAAATGAATGAATGAATGAATGTATTTCAGCAGGCAAAGAAGGAAACTGGAACAATTAATTTCTTGTTACTTCCAACATATGGAAAGAGTATATTGACCCTGGTTTATCACCCTGCACTAAACTCAAGTTAAAATGGATTAAAGATATAAACATTAAGAGAAACACTAAAAGAAAGTCAGAGGAAATCTTGAAGACATCAGAATAGGCAAAGAGTTCATCAAGAAAAAAATCAAAATGCACGTTTAATACTTGAAAGAATCAATAGTTGGGACCTTCTCTGGCTAAGAAGTTTTTGCACATCAAAAGAAATTACCAACAGAGTGAAAAGACAACCCAAAAATTTTGAAAAGTTTTTAACTAATAAGCATTCAAAGATCTTCTATCTAGAATTTATAAAGAACTAAAAAACCATTAGTGTCCCAGAATTCAAAGAACCACCCCAGAAATGGGCATCTTAGATGAACACACACTTCTCAGAAAAAGAAATTCAGCAAGCCTATAAATACATGAAGAAATGCTCCTCATCGCTAGCTATCTGTGAAATGCAAATTAAAACAACTCTAAGATACCGTCTTACCCCAGAAAGAATGGATATCATAAAGAAATCAATCAACAACAAACATTGGAGAGGCTGTGGGGAAAAAGGAATCCTTCTCCATTGTAAATGGGAATGCAGACTGTTGCAACCATTACGGAAAGCAGTGTGGGGACTCCTTAAAAAACTAGAACTGGAATTACCATTCAATCCAGCTCTTCACCTAGTGGGAATCTTTCCAGAAGAACTGAAAGCATCATATCATAGTGATGTCTGTGCACCTATGTTCATAGCAGCATAATTAGTGACAGCCAAACTTGGAAACAACGAAAATGCCCATCATATGAAAAATGGTTGAAAAATACGTGGTATTTTCATACAATGAAATATTACTCAACTATGAGGAATGATAAACTAGAAGGCTTCATATATAAATGGATGTATTGTTAAAACATACACTCATCAGTGAAATAAAGCAGACCTACATATGTAAATATTGTATAGTCTCCCTAGTGTAAAAACTCAAAATAAATAAATAAAAATAAATAAATAAATAAATTTGAGGATGTAGCAGGAATCAAACTCAAGACCTTGTATTTTCTGGATCCTCAGCCCCTATAAATTGTTTCTAGAATAGTAACTTAAATACAAAATGCATTTGGAAGAATTTTTAAAAATTAAGGTTTATTGAAAGTGTTAATGTTAAATTATTTGACCAATCTTATATACCTGTATTTATTAAACAGATTTGATGATGAAAATATGTAACACAACCATTGTTAATTTTTTTTTCTTGTTTTGAAATTCTATACTCTATGTACTTTTGCTTATTTCTCTTTTTCTATCTTTGTTTCTGCTATTTTTACTTTGTAAAATAATATTTTAAATATTCAAAAAAAATAAATGCACACCATAGTGGTATATGTGCACCCATGTTTATAGCAGCGAAATCTTTTATAGCCAAATCATAACAACCAAAATGTCCATCACTTGAGGTATGAATAAAAAATGTGGTATTTTTTTATACAATGAAGTACTATTCAGATATAAAGAAAGATAACTCAAAGCCCTTATAGGTAAGTGGGTGCTACTAGGGGCTATACTCATAAGTGAAGTAAATCAGAATCACATATGCAAATGTCATGAAAGAATAAAAATCTGGGAGGTTAGAGAAAAACAGAAAAAGATTCAACTAAAGAATTAAACATCGAAGACGGGCGTGGTGACGCATGCCTGTAATCCCAGCACTTGGGAGGCTGAGGCAGGAGGATCAGTGTGAGCTCAAGGCCAGCCTGAACTGCACAGTGAGACCTTATCTCAAAAAGACAAAAAAAAAAAAAAAAAAAAAAGAATTAAACATCGAAGATGAAAGGAGAGAAGGTAGCAAAAAAGGAAGGGTGGAACCATGCAAGATTATATACAGGATGGATGAGATGATTGTGTTAATAACTTCCTTCAGTTTTTTGAAAATAGCAGTTAATGTTTAGAATTTTCACCTTGACTAACTCGGTATGGTGATATCACAAAGAATCTGAGACTTTATGAAGCAACATTTAAGTGAATTCTGTAGGTAAAAAGTCCAATATAACTCAGGAAAGAAGCAAAGACTCTGCTCTGTGACTACCCCGTGAGGATTTCAGGAATTCTTTCTCATTGTATCTTTAAGATCATTGTGATAATAGGGCACTAGTGACATCTCTGGGTCAAATGCATTTATAAATTAATTTCAAAATACTCACTGTCATTCAGGATTCACTGCAGCACTGAGACTCATTATTCATGTAAAATAATAAAAATAAAACTGAGTTAAAATATTTTCCTGTAGATTGACTCTTAGATGTATTTTTCTTGAGCTGAGAAGGTAGCACCATGGTGTTAAGTGCTGGCCTGGCAGTGCAAAGACCTGGATTTGATCCTGGATATTACATGCTGTTGGTCCCCAGAACCCTGGGTACACTGCTGGTCACTGAAACCGAACATGTTGGGCACACCTATAACCCCAGCACTGGGGAGGCTGAGACAGAAGGATCACTCTCATAATGCAGTTGGGAGTCAGATGATCTTCCTGTTTTCAGTCTCCCAGGCCCTGGGATTACAGGCTTATGCCACCATGCCCAGTCTTGGTGGCTGCTCAGCATGTCCAGGTGTGGGACGAGTGCCACATATGATGCTGGGCATTGAGGCCTAGTCCCTGTGCTTGCTTAAGCAGGTCCTTAGTCCACTGAGCTATCTCATTGGCCCTACAAGTGGAATTCTTTCATTTAGCCTTTCCAATATGGCCTTTCCTATTTCTGTGCTGTATATATGTGCTATAACTCCCCACTTGATTCCAGAGCTCCCATAAAGAGACAGTCCTACAGAGAAAGTAGCTAAATCAACATTTGCAGTGTGCTTAGAACTCTGACCTTTTTATTTTAAAGAGAATAAAACTGATATACACAATTTCAAAAGGAAATAATAAGAAATTATCAATGGTTGTTATAGAGCATATTGATATCTGTAAAGAAACTACTCACAAGGAAAGAACAATTGAGATGGGGGAAAGAAGAATAAAAGAAGGAATGGGAAAATATGTACATGTACATGTACAAGTAGCTAAAATAATTGTACTTCTGTGGCTGGGGAGACAACTCAGTGGCTTCAGTGCCTGCCTGGAAAGTGAAAGGTCCTGAGTTCAATCCTTTGTACCAAATAAAAATAAACAAATAAAAATAATTGAGCTGCTAAATTTTTATTGGTTCATTGAAAGGAACAGTTAATGCCTAATTGTTTGATCAATCTTGCATGCCCATGTCTGCTAATCTGAACAGCTACTTTCTATTCAATCATTTTTCTAACATTCTTTGGAAACTACTCATTTCTCATCATGAGACTTTTAGAGAACCCTACTTTGGATTGTTGGGTAGAATTATTGTAAAATACTTAAGAGCGATACTACCCATTATGAAAGATGCTACCAACACATGGTCTTAGATAGCCCACTGTCTTGGTTGCTTTTTCTTTTATTGCTGAGACAAAACTATCTGACCCAAAATTAAGGAAGGAAAGATTTATTTAGCTCTCAGTTTGTGGACAATTCAGTCGGTAAACAGCAGGCTCCAGAGCGAGGTGGCATGGCACAGGGCCAACTGTTCACGGTGTCAAAAGCAGCGAGAGCATAAGAGGGGAGCAGCACACCACTTTGCCTTCCTTTTACTGCATCCTGGCAGTCTGCCCCTGCCATCTCTGTGCCCAACTCTTCCACAAGCTGAGGCTGCTTACCAAATAAGGATCTTGACTCCCTACTGAGTTAAACTTCTAAACTTCTCAAGTTGGCACAATGCATCATCCATTACACACACTCTTAGAGCTACCCTCAAGAGGCTTGTCCAAATTTATTTGGTTGAACATAATTAAGATCAAGGGCTAAGTGACTGACTGGTCATAATTACTTTAGGAATCAAATGAGAGAAGGTTTATTGTAAGTGAAATGACCAGGGGAAGCGTTAGGAAAAAAAAAAAAAAAAAAAAAAAAAGGTAGGATTTGAGTCCTAAAACATGATTAGGATTTGGAGTAGCAGGAAATAGCACTCACATTCCAAGATGGCTGATAAAACCACAAAGTAATATGGAAATGCCAAAACGTGTCAGGTGCCAGAAGGAACGTGAGAGTCAATGTTTAGAAAAGAAATTTGAGATAATATTTTAAACAATATGTGAGATCAAGGGAAATTCTGTGATGATGCAGGAGTTTTGAAAGACACTGAAAAAGTCCTGAAAAATTTCTGAGATTGATATATTTTCTTCTATGCCAGAATTTTTCACTGTATTAGCACGAAGCAGAACTTACCTATCAGCTTTCGGTTTAAGTATCTACAGAGAAATATGTAGAAAAGCATGCTCTGACAACATTGCTTCCTTCATTAATGTTTTCTGCAGTGTGATAAGAACATGTACTTTAGGAGCGAAGGTTTTAACACATTTCAAGGGTATAGTACAGTATTACTATTTTCAGGCACAAAGTTTTAGGGCAGCTTCCTAGTTCACTTGTTTAATATAACTAAGATTTCAAACTCTTGAACAAAGACTTTTCATTCCCTCTTTTACTCAACCACCAACTCCACCATTTTCCTCATTTTTTTTTTTTTAGCAGTCTGACTATTTTAAATATTAAATGTATTTTCTGGAAACTGCAGTTTCAGGCCCACTAATATTTGATATAGAGTTTTATGTAAATTAGAAAAATCTCTCCTAATTTTAAAAGTATATGTGGACAAAGTAGTTTAACAGAGGTCTTTAATAACAAGTTAAAAAATATAAAATCAATTTTGAGTAAATGATGCATCTCAAACTAGTAAATGCAAAATCATAGGTCATAAAATTATAATCAATAATTAGGAACTGATAATCATAATATAGTATGTAACTTGTTATAAAATAGTTATACCCCTTACTTTCATAGAAAATGAAGTTTTCATGACAGCTTCAGAGCTCAGTTTGTTACTTTGCTACAGAAACAGTCACAACATTTAAGCCTTTATGGCAGGATTGTTCTAAAAAAGCATGCAGAGCTTGAGGCTTCACAAGTGTTTTTCACTAGCTAACGCTGAGCTCACGTGTCCAGATTTCATTTAAAACTACTGGTTGTTTCGGAGATTTTGGGGTTTGCTCTTATGATTACTACACATACCGTTTGTTTGCTTTTATAAGTAAACACTGTTTTCCAATAATGGTTTCAGTGTTATTATTTAACAACTAATTCAAAGATCATTTTCTATAAACCTGATTCTTCTATGCTAGGTCAGATTTCTCCCTCTCCTTTACACAGCGAACACAATGGAGACCGTTTTCTCTCTCAGAATCACTCTTTTCCCTAAATCACATTTCATCGTAATTCTTCAAATCAAATGTCATCAAGACCATGATATTTTTAATAATCATATGCCTATTTAAGATAATACATGCAATTTTTTTAAGTTTAATTTGCTTTCATGTATTTAGTACAGGATCTACATGGTCTTACTGCACAGATCTGACTCGTAAAGATCCTTTCTGTTTTTCAGCCTCCTATCCATTCGCCCTCTCAACACACCCCGGGGGCGGGGCCAGCAGGCTGGCGATCAAGCTCACTGTCGCTGTATCTGCCTAAGCAGGTACTTTAATCTGCAGAGCTATCTGGCCAGCCCTAAAAGTTTTGATTTTGAAATTTAGTTTCGAATTGTGGACAACAGAATTGGAAATCAAGGAAAGTCTTCCCTTTGAATATTTTCTAATTTAGACATAAATAATTGTCTAATTGACATAACTATAAAGATAAAATGTTTTGCAAAGTCCTGAGTTTGAGCCCCAGTACCAAAAAAAAAAAAAAAAAAAAAAAAAAAAAAAAAAAAAAAAAAAAAAAAAAAAAAAAAAAAAAAAAAAAAAAAAAAAAAAAAAAAAAAAAAAAAAAAAAAAAAAAAAAAAAAAAAAAAAAAAAAAAAAAAAAAAAAAAAAAAAAAAAAAAAAAAAAAAAAAAAAAAAAAACCAAAAAAACAAACCAAATACAGTGTTTTGGCATTCATGATATAGATTTTGT
Source organism: Myocastor coypus (assembly GCA_004027025.1). Taxonomy (NCBI): domain Eukaryota; kingdom Metazoa; phylum Chordata; class Mammalia; order Rodentia; family Myocastoridae; genus Myocastor; species Myocastor coypus. The sequence continues at coordinate 6,522 of PVJA010049299.1, forward strand.
ATTTCTGATTATTAATTCAAATTTCAAAATATTTTGGAATATGTTTAATATTTTCAAAGACGTGTGTGTGAGAGAGAGTGTATGTGTGTTTTGCAGTACTGGAGACTGAACTCAGGACCCTGCACTTGCCAGGAAGACGCTTATTCTACTGAGTTATCTCCCTGGCCCCTGTGTGTTGAATTTCTGATTATGCATTTTTGCATTTAAAACATTCAACCAAATTAGAATTTACAAGATAAATTTTCAAAAAGAAAATTTTATAATATTTTTCTTTAATTCTATACTTGCATTTTTATTCATATCATCAAAACTTTTAAAGGAATGTAGATTGCATCTGACTTTCTTCCTGTGGATTCTGCAGCAGTTCAAAATTTACATTTGGTAAATGTGCTTTTGAATCATTGCAATAGTTCACTGAAGCCAAAGGGTAGTAGCCATAAAGGCCTTGGATGATGTTAGCAAAGCAAAGCCTGATGGTAAAATATTTTGTTTCATTGTTTACTACCAAGTTTAAAGAATGTTTTCTATGTGTGCTCCTATTCCTGTTGATGAATGTACTACAAAAAAAAGTGCTACTAAAAATGAAGATCACAAGTGCTGGGCAAGTGAAAGGTCATGAGTTCAAACCCTGGTTGTAAAAAAAAAAAAAAAAATGAAGATTACAAAATGAAAACAGCAACATAACATAAAGCTTCATATATGAAGCAAAAAGTTAGAAGATCTTAGATTTGTTTTTGTCTTCAAAGATCTTCTATCACAGATCACTGTGTTCTCACATTTTGATATTCAGACACCTTAGGATTCTAATCTTGTAAAAAATTTTGGACATGTCCTCTCTTTTGGTCCTGCTTTGGCATTACATCTCCTAAATAAATCACAATATTATAACATCACTTATTGCCAGTATTTATATTCTGCCTGAAAACCCACTATAATGGTCTCAAATTTGGCTTTGGTTTTTAGCTTAATGAGAAAAATTCTCATCCTCATGGACATAAAGATTCTCAGATTTTTATTTGGATAGAGAATATACATTGCCTTGCCAATAACTGGATCATGTATTATGAGTTCACAAGCATTACTCCAACACTTTTGTGATCAGTAAAATTTACAATATGTTCATTACATGTCTGAAAATTATATCTATAAAAGTATTTCAATTCATAAACAATAAGATTATTAATATTTTACTTTTTATGTTTACTACTACACTAGAAATGCTAGCAAACATATATTCAGTCTCAAACTTTAGTTGGTTTTTAGAACTCATAGTAGTGGTGTGGAAAACCATTGAAGATGATCAAATAATCATACAATGGGATTTCCTCTTTTGTTTGGTTTTTGTTTGCTTAATTGGAGGGCTGAACCCTACAATGTACTATGGGTTGGCTTTCAATTCTCCACATAGTTCAAGCTGTATTCCTCCCAAGGGACTGTGGATGTGTGCTATTATGCCCAGTTTTATTTTGAAATATTTGTGATTAGTAATTTTTGTAAACTCCTCACTTGGTAAATTGACCTATTTCAACAGTCAAATTTTCATATATGCCCAAATCACATACATAAATTAGTGGACAGTATGTTTGGTGGAAAAATTCTTTATGATGTTTTGCTTCCTCTTATTCTTAAAATTCTGCAGCAATGGCTTTCGTGTGGATTCACAGTAAATTTATTCAGGGTTCATCTGTTCTCTGTGGTGCAGTTGTACCGATACTAGCAGCTCTGAGGTGTTCCTCATGTTTTCTAATCCTCTGCTTATTTACTCTAAAATTATATTTAGTGATTAAAGTAGTTTTGTTTACTTTTGTAATTCTTTTTGGGGACAGCAATCATTAAAATGCCTTAATATTTAGTAGTGCATTTATGTCATATTATTTAAAATTATTTCAAATATGTTCATGTACAAGTTGTTAAATTTCATTATGAATTATTTTTTTTAAAGTTTGATGAACTTTTCTATAAAAGTAAACAATACTTATCATTTAACTGTAGATCACTACAGGTAATTTCTGACTTAGACATATGGAATACTTTAGAGATTACTAGTGGCATGTGGCTATTGGTTATTACATTATACTATAATGGGACACTTGCATGTTTAAATAAAGAACTCTGTATTTCACCCAGTATAATAAATAAATGACATCTGAGATTAGCTAAATAATAAAATATTGAATTTAATCATGTAATAGTATCGGTAGGGTTTTAAAAATTTATTCACTGAGTATATCATCTGCAATATAGTATCTTATTTAGTGACAAGGACTATTTTAGAAATGGTCGGCACAATAAATTTTTAAATTAGTAAACTTGCCGGGCGTGGTGGCTCACGCCTGTAATCCCAGTACTCGGGAGGCTGAGGCAGGAGGATTGGTACAAGTTCGAGACCAGCCTGGGCTACAAAAGTGAGCTCAGGACCAGCCTCAACTGCAGAGCGAGACCCTGTCTCAAAAAGACAAAAAACAAAACAAAACAAACTAAATTAGTAAACTTGCTTCTTTTTCATGTTAATGTGGCTAATTACATATATATTCAGAGTAATATATCTAAATAAAATTTATTTAAATAAATTAACTATATTTAATTAAAATCGGTTTAATAAAATTTCTCATCACCTTCATTAATAAAATTATGATAATGTGTACTTTCCTAGAATGAGACTATCAGAACATTCTCAATATAAATATCAAAATGGCCCACCTGTGAAGACAGTAGTTATAGTAAAAAAAATACTGATGTGTTACACTATGAAGAAGATATCTGGGATGTGAATGAAGTTCCAATGTAATGATGTTGGGTAATGCACACCTTCAGTAACTCAACAAGGCAGCCCTATAGACTGGCATTGAAAGTTGCAGATGACCGGCATACATTTTAAACCATGAATTCATTTCTTCTTTGCACAAACTGATCTCAAAATTCGAAACCAAAACTATTACAAAATAGAAGTTTACAAGCATATTTCATTGGTTGAATAGAAAAACCACACAGAGGACTCCATTCTGTAGAGAGCATGGGAAAGGTGGGGAGAGAGTCTTGAAGTTGTCCTAGCACCTAGGTCCAGGTGTTCCAGAGGCCTGGCTACACCTCTAAGTCATGTTTCTTGTTTGCTCATAAACAAGAAAAGCTGTAGCCTACTGTGGAACTTTCAAGTAGATTCAGTCACCTGGGAACAGATATTTTCCTGCTTTTCCACAAACACATGAGTACTGTTCCTTAATTATCAAAATATGAAGTTACAATATTTACACATGTAGGTCTGGTTTATTTCACTAATGAGTATATATTCAATATACATCCATTTATATATGAAGTCTTCAAATTTATCATTCTTTATAGCGGAGTAATATTCCATTGTATAAAAGTTACAAACCAGCTAAGGTCCTAGAGAAAGGAACAAAATGTCCTGTGACTCCACAGAGGCTGTCTTTCCTAGATGCTGACATCTTGTACTATGCCAGATTAGGTGCTGCTTCAGAGTGGGCAAAGTGTTCCAGGGGAAAAAAGAGTCTAAGATCACATTTCCTTCCCCTCTGAAGTTTCACAGAACCAGAACTTTCCTGATAGATTCTAATGGCATTTGGAAGTAGATCTGAGCCCAGTGAATAGAGGAAATTCAACCATGGAGTAAAGATCTTCTACCAAGAGAGATACTAAATGTCCTACTAATGAGAGCAGGGGTGGCTCCAAATCTTAGGTGGAAAAAAAAGACCATATTTATGCTACAGTAAAGCCATGTAATTCAAGTTTCTTATCAATTTCTTTTTCCAATTAAATTACCAAGAGTCATCTTCCTTAGGTACCAATAATTAGTATATAGAAAGGTTATATTTTAGAGACACAGCCTAACCTAAGCCCTTGTTTGTGTTAGTTTTATAGTTAACCCTACCTCCAATTATTAATTATTAATTTATGGATGATGATTATTATTACTATAACAATCCATAAACTGCAAACTGTATTATATATTTAGGAGTGATAATGATGCAACATAAAAACATTTATCTTTAGGATTCTCTGTGATAAGCTTTCCATTTAGAAAAAGTAAAACATACTGGAGTTTCTTCCCTCAGTGGTCAGAAATGATTTCCCACCTCGATAGCATTTCTATGCTCCTAGTTTATGTGGAGATTGTAAAATTAACTCAGAGCAACATGTTGGTATCTGGAAAGTTGTTATTTAAAATCTATTCCTCTATCTATTCAATGATTTCACAATAAATCAACTGTCTTTGCTATGCAGTAAAGTATTTCTGTTACACAACAGGTCGATTGGCTAAGTATCACAATTTTGTTCTTCCCTATAAAGTGTTAGAGTAAGTAAAATTATATTTTTATGGTTACATTGCTTAAAGAACACTAGAGCAATAGCTTTGATTTACTTACCTAATTTACACCAATATGAACTGCCGCCTGCAACCGCATCTATCTTCTCCTGTACTCATCCCTGTCATTTCTAAGTACCGGTGTCGTAGCTCTCTGGAACACTGTTATTTTTCTTTTAATCTTGAAAGAACAAAGACAACTTTGCAAATGAGTATTTGTTACATATCATTAGAGAGGGTTTGCATATGTACGAAGTCAGTTGCATAGTAACTTTACTATACAGAGTGTTAGATTGCTTTCTACAAGTGACAAGCAGATCTCCTCAATCTCAGTTGCTTCCTACAAGATCATATTATATGACTTGCTTATACACTTTCAATTTAGAATATTCAGTCAACATTTTTCTTCCTCCCTGTTGCATGTGAGCTACTTAAAAGGACATTGTGAATAAGTTAGATGTTAATACACAAAGCATATAATAATATGCATCTCATTCTGTTCTTCTTGCAAGATATATTAATATCAAACTGATATGAAAATGGTGTCAGTAGCCATATATTTGGTAATATTTTAGCATGTTCTTTTAAAACGAGGAAATCAAATGATTCAAAAATGTACTTGTTCTAGGTCAAGATATATAAATGTTTCTCAGGTATCTAAATGTCACCTAGTCAGAGAAGTAGCCTAGTACAGGAACAACAACAACCAAAACAAACCAACAAAATCATAGAGCAAGTTAGGATCGACTGAGAGATAATCACCAAGCATGAGATGATACATTTATCTAAACTTCTTATCTGGCAAGTGTATTTACTCTAAGAAACGGAATATAACAAGAGAAAACTGTAACATTTGTTTTCTCTACTACTATCAATGTTTCTATTTGCAAATGCTTGGAATATGGTCCCTTTGCATACCTATGGAAGTCACCATATTACTCGTGATTTCCTAAAAGCTTTAGCCTTAAAGCTTCTTTTGTCTGTGCCATTGCTGTAGACTAAGGTAGAAGGGAGTTTGTGAGAAAGAAGCATTTTACAAAAACAAGCTTTGAAAGAGAAAATAAATGTTTTAGACTTAAGAAACAGTCCAAATAAAGACTAAAAATATAATCTAAAAGACAATTAGGTAAGCAGTTTGAATGGAACAATAAAATTATAAATTAAATCTGAACATCTAAATTCTGAGAACTAGCATCAGTTTGTGAAACAATGTAAAGTAATCTTTATGAGGTAGCAGAAAATCAAATGGGAAATAAAATTTTGTGCGACACAGAGAGAACAAGAACTGTTTTCATTTTAGGGATTTTTGTGCCTATTCTCCTTTTTTAGCCAGAATATTCTCTTGCTTCCAGGCCGCGGGACCACCCACTCAGCTGTCCCTCCTCTGTTCTCTGTCCGTGCATATTTAGATGGCAGCACTCTTCTATGACACAGTAACTATTGATTTACATCTCTCCTCATGGAATTGGGACTGTGAATCAAATGTTTTTCACCTTTATCCCCAGTGGCTAACACAGCACACTCACAAAATAAATGTTCATAATTATTTGCTGGAGGAATGAATAAAGTCTGTTTATAATTCCTACAAATCCTAAGTGAATGAATGAAAAAAATATTTGTTTTACTGGGCACTTAAGACAGCACAAGCCTTGGTTTTGCTCTAAGTCATTACTGTTCCTTTTTAGACTCTTTTGCTCATTCCAGGTTGTTGCCTCTATGTCTTAAGATTGGAATGTCACAAGACTAAGTCTTCTGGTCTCTTCTTAGCAATATGCAAATCTTTGAAACTTTCATTCAGTCTCATAATTTCACATTAACAAGTCACTCACAGATGTGAATCTGCAGCTCAGACTTCTCCCTGGAGCCTGAGGTACAGATATTTAGCCGCTTCTAGCCCACGCGTACTGCTTGATGAAGGAGAACCCAATTACTGTGCCTGTACACCTACACAGTGGAGCTTTTCTTTCCTATCTTATTCTCAATGTGGCACAAGTACACTGATCTCTGTTTTGAAAGTAAAACAAGGATTTGACAACACTTTGCAGCTTCCACCATTCTCATCCTGAAAGGTGGCTTTCTTACATCTGTCTTTTCTACTGCTTTATGCTTATTCCCAATACAGGATCTAGAACCACTTAGTTGAATCTAAGTTAAGTCCTTGCTCGAACTCCCTGATGGCATCTCATTTTACTGTGCAAAAGCAAGCATCAATTTAAAGATTAATGATGCCCAGGAACTGACCCCTCTCTAACCTCAAGCACAACATCTAGGGTTACTCTCTCTCCTTGTTAACTGCACCAGTGACTTCACCGTAACTGTTCCATCCAGCCTTCCCTGATCTCCTGACTTAAAATGCAGATGTTTTTCTCAAGATTTGTGTGTTTCATTTCTTATAATCATGTAACTTCCTTGAAGATTAACTTATATTTTTAACTCGTCTATTTCCCTTTATTAAAATGTAAGTGCTGGTGGCTCATGAATTTTTAATGTGTGTGTGTGTGTGTGTTTGAGTAGTTTATCTCCAGTGTCTTAAACATCATGTGGCAGATAGTATATACTCAGGTAATATTTATTGAATAGATAAATGTAAAAACGCTTTTCCCTCAGTTACTTATTTGGTAAATATGTATTGAAAAGTCAGTTACTGTCATTCTCTCAAGAGTAGTACTTGAAAATAAGAGACTGAGCCAAAAACCATATTCTTGACAGGCTACAATTTTGTATTTCCTTGGATTTACAAATATCTGTTTCAAAATTGTGTAACTGCTTATATCACATTGTATGGAAAGTTATTAGAATATCAATGATGGTCAGAAAATATCATTTACAAGCTAAGTCAAAGATATTTGATATTCAGAAAGCCAGTGATGATAAGCTCAAGTACCTATGTTATAGAGTATTAGTATCACAAAGCTTTTCTGCTGGAGGGTTAAGAATGTAAGTTAACA
>PVJA010049300.1:0-12500 GCA_004027025.1 Myocastor coypus
AAAAAAAAAAAAAAAAAAAAAAAAAAAAAAGAGGGGGGTAAAGCGCTCAACTCTTCCCGAGCCGCGGCGCGCGCCCGTGGCGCTGAGCGCGCAGCCTGCTCCTCCGCCGCCTCTCGGCCCCGCGCCGGGCAGGTAACTTCACGCGCTCATTGTCCCCCTCCCGCCCGTCTGCCGCACCCCACCCCGCCTCTGCGCCCCTCGCCAGCCAGCGGCGCGCGGGCTCTCGTTGCTGGGCGCTTTACTGGAGACTCTGAGTTGCTGTGGTTTTAGTTTATTTTCTCCACCTGAAGCCCGCGACTGGGGAGACCGAAAGGGGACAGGACGGGAGGGGGAGAACGCCCGGCCCGCGCGGGGTGGGGAGCCTGCGGTCCTCGCCGCTCAGGGCTCAGTGGCTGCAGCTGGGACCCGAAGGCTGGAGGAGGGCGGAGCATAGAAGAGGAGGAAAGTGTGGCCCAGCCCGGCGCAAGCCACCGGACCCCGAGAAGACTCGGCTGCGCTCCAGCTGCGCTCCGCAAGGGCCAGGGACATACACACAAAGGGGCTAGCGAGCCGAACCCCCCAACTGCCGCCGGCTCAGCTGGGAGCGCGCGGCAGGGGGCGCTGAGGCGCAGCCGCCCCGACCCCAGCTCCGCCTGGGTCGGTCCGTCCGCCCCTCCAGCCCTCCGCGAGTTCCCACCCGGCTCAGCCCTACCACCCGCCACTACCTCGGAAGCTGGCCACTGGCCCCCCCCAGCCGTGGCCGGGCTGTAAGAGCGGCCCGTGTCCAGCCCTTGCCCCAGCGTGCTGGCACTGTCACCCCTCCCCTCAGAGGGGTGTTAGAATTCTGAGGTTGCCTGGGGACCCAGGAAGACTATGGGGGTGAGGTCCAAGGTAAATCATGAGACTCTTAGCAGGATCCAGATAAAGAACATTTGGGATTGTACATTACCCTTTAGGGGATTCCTGTATTTTTAGAGGCACCTACTAGAGGTCTTGGCAGTGAAAGGAAGATGGGGAGTCTGCCTCCCCCCATTTATCAGTTTGGCAAATGGGGTGTCCACATCACTAGTGATGTTTTGTGCTTTTGCTTCCTCTAACTACAAACTTGTACCTTCATTTCAGTGGTTGGGACAGCTGGGGCATATCTGGCCTCTCGACCCCCCAACCAGCTTTCCAGTGAGAAGTCAAGTAGGAGCGGGAGATGTTTGTCATCTCTGGAGCGAGCAGCCTCATACCCAAGGGCCTGGGAAGGGACCCAGCCAAGGATTCAGGAAGTTCTTTATTTCAGGGTTTCTGGCCCCAGGGAAGATACTGAAACTTAGTACTTCTCTCCACACGCTTCTCAGGGCTATTACCAGCAGCAGAGTGCCTGCCTCCCAGCTTTGTCTCTTGTCTGAGGTTACCTGTAAGCTGCAAGAGCTGGAAGACAGCCTACGTAATAGAATTAACATTGGGGATGTTTCCTCTACCCAAAATTCACCTGTTGTGTCTTGCAATCCTTACATTCTCTTTCATCTTGAGCCATTTTTCTTTTTTTTTTTCTTCCATCATTTTTCTAAATAGCAAGAACTTCAGCTTCTTACCTTCATGAGAAACATGAGGAAGGTAGGGCTGGGAAGAAGGAGGAAAGAAAATTCCTCTACACATTTAAAAATCTTGGGAGCACAAGACAAAATGAGTAGGCCACGTAATCCTCCTCCTCATCAGCGCTTTATAATAAAATGTGTGTGAAATTTTGTGATTTGTAACAGCTTTCAAAATTCAATTGTATATACTAAAATGTGTTTATATGTATATCTAAATTCAATGACACGGGGAAGGGGAGATAGCTCTGTGGCACAAGTGCCTGCCTGGCAAGTGCTAGTTCATGAGTTTGAACCCCAGTCCTGCAAAAAAAAAAAAAAAAAAAATGCAATGACAGTAACAAAATCTTTTAGGTATAAAGGGTATGTATGCTATGCTTACATTTCTATCTTCTGTCCAACAATCATTGCTAATATGTTACATCGCTCAAAACTTGGTTTTTAAGACCTTAGAATCCATAATTGATTTCTGTTTGACAACACTGAATATGAGAGGTGCCTTAGTTACTCTTCTCTTGTTGCTGGGACAAATACCTGACACTCAAAATGAGGGATGGCAAGGTTTATTTAGCTCAAAGTTACTGGAGGTTTAAGTCCATAGTTAGCTAGCTCCAAGGCAGAGTGGCACATGGCAGAGGGAAACCTTTCATGGAGGCAGCTAAGAGCAAGAGTGCTCAGGAAAAGAGCTAGCAGCTGCTCAAGCAGCTAACTTCTCTCCATACCTTACATTGAAACGCAAATCACCTGCTCCAGGGGAGATGCAGCACCCATTTCTACAATAATCAATTGCAAATTCCAGAAGGTGCCCCGTGACTGCATAAGGCTTTGGGGGAACATCTATACACAAACCATAACGAGGAGGATGAAATAAAATGGTTCAGGACTGGAACAACAATGCTGTCGACCTCTTGGCACCTGGGAGGTAATGGTATCTACCCTTGGCACTGTGTCCCTAAGACTTTTCCTCCCTCTCTTGATGGAAAACTCAAATGAATGAGTCCTGTCCGTCTCTCTGCTTCCTAATCTAAGGCCTGGTTTCTATAAAGTGTAGTCCACGTCATGTGTTAGTGTTTCTCATGGTGAGGACATGAGCTACTGGGGAAAAAAAAAAAAAAAAAATGCTCTTACCTCTAATCACTTAAGCAACATAAGTAGGTCAAAGAAATTCTCGGTCTATCTGGCCAACATACTATTTTTATAGTGTTTCACACAGTGCCTATCATAAAGTGCTGTACCACTGAGTAAATCTGAATTGAAAAAATAAGGATTCTCTTACTTGTCAATGAATAGGACATTCAACTCCATAACCTGTTTACTCAGTTTTTCATTCCTTATATCTCGTTCAAAGAAAATACAGGACTGTAAAAAATACAAAATGAAACAAAAAGCTATTAATGTGATATACTGTGTATAAGTTTGAAATTTAAAAACAAATTCCTAGAAATAGTTCTTGCTCTAGATGAGTTTATAGGTGTACTGTCATTTTCGGTTGGTTCTCACTAGGGGACACTGAGAATCTCACCAACCAGATACCCTCATTTCCTTTGCCATTTTGGAGATGGAGGTTAGCAGTTCACCTGGGCTTTCTGAATAAACATGCATGAATTGTTTTATACATTCAGTTTATGATTTGTTCATCTGAACCAAAAAGTTTATGTATTTTAATTAGCAAGCAATATTTATCCCGAAAAATTTTCTCCTTATTTATATCGATATAATAATAACAACACTACCTATAATTTTAAAGTTGCTACTATGTCTTAGATTTGGTGCTAATATCAGATCTAATTTATGTTTAATTTCATTATCTCCTACAACTTTATATATAGTGTTAGAGAGCCTAACCAATAATCACAAAGCACACTCAACCTTTGATTTCTTGTTTTAGCGCTACCTATGTTCATTTTAAATATAGTTTCATAAATATTTGTGTTTTTGAATTTGTAATTCTTTTCAGTGATTGCATTTCAGGTTTAGTGATTCTTTCTATTATATAAGTAAGGCTGCAATCTTGTGACATCATCTCTAAGTTTCATACACAGGATATGTTACTTTGAGGAAAATATTGTCTACATAGCTAATTTATGAAAATTCTATAAAAGTCACTCAACAGAAAATGGTACTTCCCACGAGATATTTTGTATTATAGTTCGGAACTGGTTTCTCTTCAGGGGTGGAAGTCTACTTTTAACTAACTTTCTGAATGAAACGTTACATATATATATATATATATATATATATATATATATATATAGAGAGAGAGAGAGAGAGAGAGAGAGAGAGAGAGAGAGAGAGAGAGAGAGAGAGAGAGAGAGAGAGAGAGAGAGAGAGAGAGAGCATTCTTGGAATACCAAATATTAAAACTAAAATCAAAGCATACTATATTGAAATATCAAATTAAGAATCTTCTTATGATGACGTCTTCTGACTTAAGGCTAGCTGACTTCAGTGCTAGCTGATGCTACAAGTTCCTGTTAGAAGACAGCCTTGATCTTTCCATAGTGGTACACAACAGTAATCCCAGCACTTGAACGGTTAAGGTACTAAGGTAGTGGCAAGTTTAAGGCCAGCTTGCGCTACATAGTGAGTTCAAGTCCAACCAGACTACACTGTGAAACTCTCTCATAAAATAAAATAAAGCAGTCTTATTCTTTTAAAATCCCATTCTTTCGCACTTCATAAGGGCCAACCTGTGTTATAAAGCATTTTGGTGTGTGTGTGTGTGTGTGTGTGTGTGTGAGTGTGCTGAGCATATTCTTATTTACTTTCTTATTCAGGTTATGGAGGGAAGTACTTTGGTCTGTTTCCTTGAACCTAATCAATATTGAGTCCTACCTAACTTAAAGATTCAAAACACACCATTAAGCATTTTGATGGGAAACGTTTGCATTTTTTCAATTTATCAGTTACAACCTACTATTGCCCAGGATTATTTAACATTTTCAAAAGTAATTTAAATGTAAAATAGAATGATACACAGTAAGTAATATCCTGCAATAGAAGAACATAGAGTATTGAAGTTTATTTCCTGGGGAGACTAGTGAGAAATGACTAGATGGTAAGTTTTTCAACCAGAAAATAAAGGATTTCAGAATGATGAGGAAAGTTTGGAGGAAGTGATACAGGTCCCACAGATTCCTCACATGGTACTAAATGACTCCTAAAATGCAGTATTTTTACATAATATGGGAAGTGTGCCATGCTTGTACATCTTGCTACTGAGTGTGGTACGATACTTTGATCTTTAAAAATATACCACACTTGTGGCATAATAGCTGTAATGGGACTATTCAGCTATTTTACACTGCAATAATCTAGTCCTCTCTCATCAGGATAAAGTGAGAGGACAAATCCTTTCAAAATCAGAATTAGTTCCTTGTAGGAAAGTGAGGCTACAATTATCCTTTAAATAGGAGCAGCTGCTACATAGCATTGGCCTGGAGAGAGGCAGCAAAGTGTTTTTCCAATGCAATTAATTAGATTTTTTTTAGTGCAAACTAATATTCTATAAAAAGTCAATTGGAAGGAGAATAGGTGTGGAATTGCTGTGTTGAAAGGAACATTTTGCTTACCTGACTTAATACTCCTGCCTTAGTAAATGCTATTTTGGTGAAAATGGATAATCAAGGCTCATATTTTTCCTTGAAGTGGGGCCCAAAATGGAACCAGAGTAATAGAAAGGAAAGATAATTTTGGTTCATTTGTAAATTCTACATCTTATCTTGAAAGGCATTAGGAGCCATGTTTTGTTGTTTTCTAAAAAGTTATGATGAGTCAACAGCAATGTTTCATTTTAAATAGGAAAGGCATTGCTGAGATAGAAAAATAGAAAGATACTTATGCTTGTCACTGCCTGCATCCAGACATCCAGAGGGAGGATCTGAGGTGTTTTGTTTTGTTTTGTTTTTTTCCACTAAATTGATTAAAGGATGGGAAAATAAGAGCTTTAAGAAAGATTAAAGGAAATATCTAAAGAGGGTACTCCAGAGAGACAATGTAATGTCTTCAAATCTGGCAGCTATATCCTGACCGATAGGATGTGATAGGAAACCCTGGAGAATTTTGTCGCAGCCGAGAAAAGTTATTTCTAATGTGATCTTGAATGTGTGGCCTAAAGAAAAAAGGGGATCTCCATGGGACTGATTTAAGATCTATAAAACCAAAAGAAGCTCTTCAGGTCACCTATACAGCCCTTTTGGAAATATGTCTCCCTTATATAACATTGATGGATAGTGGGTTTGAATTTAGCTTGAAGCATCGAATGGGCTTCTGTACCCATAAATTTTGGATAACATACAGTGAAGCTCATCTAGACAAAAAACTAAGGATCTTGGAAATCTAAAAACTTTTTTGGGCCCGGCAGGATGGCTCAGTGGCCTAAAGTACCTGCTTAGGAAAGCTTGGCGTCTGCAGGGACCGCGGTTTGATCCCCGGCACCACATGCTGCGCCAGCCCTGCCCTTAGGGCAGGCTGACCCGGCCATAAAAATAAGTAAACAAAACAAACAAAAGTTCTGAAACAAGAAAAAAAATAAACAAAAGAGCTTTTTAAATATTAGATATTATGTTTCAATATCTTTACAGTCTTGGTTACCCCTAAGACCAACACAGACACACATAGTGTACATCTGATTTTGCAGACAAAATTTAAGAAGTAATATATACCGAGGAATTAGAAAAATATATTTTAAAAATGGTACTGTTGTAAATAGATAGCATGAGAGGAATGACATTTTAGGATAATGATCTCAATGCAAAGATTAAAGAAAAAACTCCAGCCTGTGTATAGTACATATTTATGTGCAGCCTTCTAGTCACTAATTCAAAGACCACGTTTGAGAACATCAGGAGATTCTGAGTCCTTCCCTTTCATGAAGTTTTCTAAGCTTGATTTGGTAGTGTGATGTTTTGCCCTCCTCATACTCATCTTCAAGAAGTTTCCTTCCTCTAAGAAGGTGTAATTGAAGTCCTGGGGATGGGGTTGTCTTGATGAAATTAGTGCCCTTATAAGAATGGACACAAGGCATTGTGCCATCTCTTTATTCTCAATAGATGAAGAGTACTCACCTTTTACTTCTACATCACATATCTTCCCTTCCTTTTTTGAACAAGAGCAACTTTTGATAGCACTTCTCTTTCCTGATACAGTTCTACATCTTTCCATTCTATTCTTACAAAGTTTCTTAAAATAATTCTCTTCTGCCACAGTCATTTATACTCAAACATACAGTGCTGTGATGTTTTATTCCTGCATTATTTTCTATTGAATCTGTTCTAAGACTTCTACAAAGTTAAAGACTGTCAGCTTCACTGACCACACTGTTTCTTCTTGCTTGAATTTCTTTGATCTTTGCAAGTTATTTTTCCATGAGCATGTGAAGCTTCTGGATGCAAAGCTCCTACTTCACAGGTCTTGGTAGTTAGCTACCTCGGAAGCACTTGAAGAGAATAAGGAGGTGAGGAACACAGAACAGCAAAACACAGAGAATTGAGAGATATTGAGGGAGTACAGAGTCAGCCATTGCAAAGGAAGATTATTCCAGGAAAAAGTGGGAGACCTTCACTTCTTCTAGGAGTTGATTGTCCATTTAACAGATGCTACCTGAGCGTTCACACTATGCTTGGCACAGGGGTAAACTCCAAGTTCACAAACGCTGCAAGTCATGTGCTATCAGACTTTAACTACAACTTATTCTGTGCTCACTTTCCAATCTGTATACTTTTGCTATTTTCAGTATCAGAGATTTCCAATTATCTACCAATGATACCTGGCTGTATTTTTACAGATCCTCAAACTCAACATATACTCACCAATTTAAATAAATAATATATCTATAAATCATTTTCTCATAGACTATATATTTCTTTTAAGAGTAATGTTTGATACCTTGATGTGACAATTAATCATAGTTCTCATCCTGTGTGGATGAGACAATTGGTAAACTGTGTCTTCCCAGTCATTTCAGATTCATATAACCCCTATGTCTATGTAATTTAAGACAACTGGAACACACCAGTTCTTTGATTAAACACCTCCAACAGCTTTCTGTTAGCCAAATATACCATACTGTTTACTTTTCTAAAAAATTCCTTCATGTATTTGCATTGTCAACATGCATTTGCAACTAATGTTACCACGGTTCAAGAAGAACTTCCACACCACCCTCTACTTCATATGTCGGCCCTTGTCAACTTCAGGTTCAAATCAAACACAGTATACCTCTCAGTGCATAACAGAGGTTGGCAATACAGTCTTTAATTTTCTAGTGTAAACATTTAATTTAGCATAATAGTAGCCAACTGTGTATCTCAATAAATTTTGCTGACAGATACAGGAATTAATGTTTGTGTTTACCCACTTGGTAAGATGAAAGACCAGGTGCACGCTGATATGCAAAAGTGTGAAACCAAAGTTTATCCCCATGTGATTCTCCACAGAACAGTTTGTGTATGCTTACTTAAACATGAAAGAGGTTACAATACATCCACACCATTTTAGTATTTGTTTAATAATTTTAAAGAGAATAAGTGCCCCAAATTTAAAACATGATAAAAGAAATGTAATAGTGTTTAATATATTGCATATTGTTGTCTTTAAATTAGCTATTGTAAGTAGAAGTTGTAGACTTTAACTGTCCAAACAATATTAACTCAAAATGTTTTTTCAAATGAAGAGAAATCAGCAGCACAACTATCATGAATATATATATATATATATATATATATACATATATAAATGTATATATATATTCTTTCTACTTTTCACCAGTATCCTATCACAATTTATCTTTTTTTATGGTTTCCTTCCATCTTACAATATCTGTTGTACGTTTTGGGTCTTACTCTTTCAGTTTCTTGCATTAGGGAGACAATACTGTGTTTATACATGTAGATCTGATATATTTTACTTATGAGTATGGACTATAGTTGTATCTATTTACCTATAAAGTTCTCCAGTTTATTCTTCTCATGGCTGAACAATATTGTTTATTTTTGAATTTTATTACTTTTAGTAAGAAGTAACAATGGGACAGTTTCACAACATGTTAGGACAACCACAATAATTAATACAATTCACATTGTTGTCTTCATAGTAGTTGTTCTGAGTACAAGAAGCAGACATGATAAATTTTCTAAACACTACTGGTACAAATGTTTCTTCTCATTGAACTAAGAGAAAGTAGTTGTATGTATAGTCCAATATTCCATAACAGTAGTATGTCACCAGCAGAACTGGCCATGGGGGAAGCTGTTGATTTGAGCTTTTTACAGCTCAGCATACTAAACTGGCTTTACTTCACATGCCTTGTGGTTAAACTTTTCTGCTGGATGATATAAGGACAAGTTAAAGTAAGAATTATATAACAAAACATGTAACTTTTGTATCTGATAGCATCAGTCAAATTCCCTCAGGATTTACCTTAAAACCATGTATACCATTTTGTAGAACTTTTGTCACTCTCAGTCATCTGTATGAGTCACGGCCATTCCTTGACTAGTTCGCTGTCTGTGAAAGCCTTGGAGAATGTTTTCTCTCTAGGTGACTTTCTTTAGGCATACTATACATTGTCAATTCCTTTCCTCTGTGACTCCATAATCTCTTTGAACAGAAAATTTGGGACACCACTGAGTTAAAGAATGTTACAGTACAGGTTCTCTAATATCCTGAGTTCTCACTGACCATGAAGGGCTATGGCCAAAATATTGGCTATCCTTGTAGCCCTTCTTTTTCTCAATTTTTTAGTCTGCAAACTTAAGTTGTTAACCCTCCAGAAGAGAAGCTTAATGATACTATTACTCCATAACATAGGTATTTGAGCTTAATATCACTGTCTTCCTGAATATCAAATGCCTTAGACTTAATATGGAAACGATATTTTCCACCACTCATTGTTATTCTAATAAATCCTTATATAATGTGATAAAAATGTTACACATTTTTACACAGAAATTTAGAAATCTAACCATATACAAAATTGTAGCAGGTCAGTCTTATGGCATTTTTCCTTGTCTCTTATTCTCTTTTATTATCATCTTTTAAAATAAACATTTACTTGAGAGAGAATATAACAATAATTGAAATGACATTAGAAGCAGCACACATCTAAAAGATTAGAATGACAGACATTCCAAGGATGGCTTTAGTGTTACACATTGCTATCCTCAATGTCAAACAACTGTTGGAGATCCTTAGGCTTATTTTCTAATTCAACCTGTGTATATAAGTGCATGGTTTTGCTCCTGCCAAGTTTACTATCTTTTCTGTTTGTTTGCAGTCACTTCATTGTTTATTGCTTAAGTCCTTGGTTTCCATTCAGCTGTGTTATGCCTTTCCATTTTTATTTCTTCTTTTGAATTGTTATACTAGGGAGACTATATGATATTTAGATATGTAGATCTGGTTTATTTCACTTATGAGTGTATGTTCAAGATACATCCTATGCTAAATGTATTGTGTCAACTTGAGGAAACTTGGTGGGATGAATTTGGCTGGTTCTGGGCTGTGAGGGCCCCATCCTGCAGGATGTGGAAGGCCTGCCCTGGGATATGATTGGTTCCACTCTAGGGCCAGACAGGCCACCACAGAGTGACTCAGCACAGAAAGTGTATAAAAGGAGTTGAGGAAGACTTGGAGTAGATTAGCCCAGCCAGGCCCTTCCCTGGTTGCTTCCTGCCTGGGCCAGCCCTGCCCTGCTTCCTTGGACATGTGAGAAAAATAAACCTTTCCTTCCTTCATTTTGAATGTCAGGTTTTTGTTCCAGCAACGAGTAAAAAGTAACTAAGACACATCCCATTTTTATATGAAGTCTTCTGGTTTATCATCTTTAATAACTAAGTAATATTCCACTGTGGTAATAATATCACATCTTTTTAAGTAATTCTTTAGGTGTGAGCATTTTGGTTGTTTCCAAGACTTGGCTATCACAAATTGTGCTGCTATAAACATAGGTGGACAAAAATGACTGTGATACGATGTTTTCATTTGTCCTGGGAAAATTCCTACTATGCTATTGAATTTGTCTTTTAATTCTAGCTGAACTGAATGGGATTTCCAGTCCTAGTTTTTAAGTAGTCTCCTCACTGATTTCCATAATGGTTACACTAGTCTTCATTCCCACCAGCAGTGAAGAAGTGTTCCTTTTTCCTCGCAGCCTCTCCAGCACGTGTTGTTGCTTGATTTCTTTATGATAGCCGTTCTTTCTGGGGTGAGATGGTATTTAAGTGTTGTTTTATTTTGCATTTCACAGATGACTAGCAACGTGGAGCATTTTTTCATGTATTTTTTAGCTTCTAGTATTTCTTCCTCTGAAAAGTATGTGTTTTTCTCAGATGCCCTTTTCTGGATTGGGTCTTTGAAATTTGGGATCCTAATGTTTTTTAGTTCTTTATAAAGGATTTAGTTCTTTATCGAGGATTTTTACATCTATGTTCATTGCCTATAGTTCTACATTTTTGTTGCATTTTTCTCTGGTTTTGGTATCAGTATAATACTTGCCTCCAGGAATGATTTTGGAAAGGCTACTTCCTTTTCAATTTCATTAAAAACGTGAGGAATATTGGGATTATATCTTCTGTAAATTTATTGTAGAATTCACCTGTGAATCCACCAGGACCTGGACATTTCTTTGTTGGTTGGTTTTCTGTTACATTTTGTATTTCATTCAGTGTTATTGGGTTTTTGAGAGTTCTTATGTCTTCTTGATTCAGTTGTGGTAAATTGTAACTTTCTAGGAATCTGTCCATTTCACCTTGGTCTTCAATTCTGTGAGAGTATGATTCTCAGTGCAGCTATTAATGATCATTGAATCTTCACTGGGATTGTGGTAATTTCACCATTTTTATTCCTTATAGCTTGAATTTTGAGGTTTTTCTTTCCTGTTTTTTGAGGTGAGCCAAGGGATTATCAATTCTATTTAATCTATCAAAGAACCAGCCTTTTGATTCATTAATTCTTTATATTGTTTTCTTTAACTCAATTGAATTAATTTTTGCTCTAATTTTTATGGTTTCCTCCCTTCTTTAGGCATTGAGTTTGGTTTGTTCTTTTATTTCTAGATGATTTAGCTACAGCATTTGTTCCCATTCTGTTTTCTCAATGTGAAAGTTTAGAGCTATGAATTTCCGTATAAGCTCTGCTTCACTGCTTTCATTGCATTCCTTAAATTCCTGTAGGTTGAGTTTGAATATTCATTAATTTGTGGATATTGTTTAATTTCTTGTTTAATTTCATCTGTAACCCACTGGTTGCTGAGGATGGTGATATTTAATTTCTATGTATTTCTGGGTTCTTGTGGTTTCTTTTGTCATTTATTTCCAGTTTCATTGCACTTTGGTCATACAACATGCATGGGATAATTTCTGTTTTCTTGCATATCCTTAAGCATGATCTATGGACTAGTATGTGGTTTACTTTAGAAGATATCCCATATGCAACTGAAAAAAATTACATATTCAGAGGTGTTTGGGAGGAACAGGATTTATATGTCCACTAAGTCCAGTTCCTAGTTCTGGTTCAATTCTGTCACTTCTTTGCTAATTTTTGTCTGTTTGATCTATCTTTTTTGAATAAAAGTTTATAAGGTCTCCTGTTAAGATTGTGGTGTTGTATATTAGGTTTTTCATGTCCATTAAGATTTGTCTTATATTGGTGAGTTCTCCTGTGTGGAGTGCATTCATATTTATGAGTGTTACCACTTTGTCTTTAATTTTCCCCCTAACCCATATGTAGTGGCTTTCTTTATTTTGTTTGCTCAGCCTTGTTTTGAAGTTCAGACTATCTGCAAACAGCATTGCTAACATGCTTTTTTTCTGAGGTGCTGGGGCATGTAGTATTATTTTCCATCCTTTGACCTTCAGTCTATGAATTTCTTTATGAGTTAAGTGTTTCTTATATACAGCGTATTGTTGGATTTTGTTTCCTTATCCACTCTGCCAGTCT
>PVJA010049301.1:0-13810 GCA_004027025.1 Myocastor coypus
GAAGAAGAAGAAGAAGAAGAAGAAGAAGAAGAAGAAGAAGGAGGAGGAGGAGGAGGAGGAGGAGGAGGAGGAAGAAAGGAGGGAAGTAAGGAAGAAGGAAAGGAAGGAAGAGGAAGAGGAGGAGGAAGAGGAGAAAGAAAGAGAGAAAGAAAGAAAGAAAGAAAGAAAAGAGAAAAAAACTGTGTATCCATGTATTACTCCAAAATGAAACTACCAATACATTGTATCATTGACAAAACTTAACCAGATGGATCAAAGACTTAATGCAACACCTTAGAATCCTAAAGTCCTAGAAGAAATGACAGAGAAAAGGAACATATAACGTGTTTTATTACATTGATCATGGCAAAAATTTCTTACCTATGACAACTAAGATAAAGGAAACACAAAAGAGCAAAAATAGATGAACGAAGAACATCAAGTTAGAGGGCTTCCACACAACAGAAATGAGGGTGAAAATACAAATTACATGATGAGAGAAAATATATTCAATCTATATACCTGTGCAATAGACATGGGGTTTCAATCACATAATGTGCAAAAGCTTACAGATCTGCTACTCAAAAATGTATGTAGCTAACTGTACAGTATTATGCACTTAAATGTATTAATGAGGTAGATTTCATGCAATATGATCTTTACCACAATTTTTTTTTTTTTTGTGGGACCAGGGTTCGAACTCACGACCTCGCACTTGCCCAGCAGGCACTTGTGCCTCAGAGCTATCTCCCCAGCCCCTTTACCACAATTTTTTAAAAATTTAAATTTATTTGAAAATTCGTAGAAATTATGAGCAGATATGTACAATAAAAACTGAAAATAAATGATAAGAAATGGTTATGCCTTACTAATCAGAGAAATCCAAGTTAAATTACAGGCATATAGCCTATCTTTGAAATTATAAAAATTAAAAATAATAAAGTAACAGAGGACATAGAGGAAAAGATATTTTCTAACACCAGACCAGAGAGTTTAAATTAACACAGACTTTCCAAAGGACAATTTTACTGTGTCAAAAAGCATAGTAGCATGTAAATTCTTCTAGCCAGCAACTCACTTCAGTTTTACTTCTTGAAAGAAAACTAAGAAAATAGTTCTCTATCACTTCTGGGATTTTGCTAGAAGATTAAAATTATTAAGCTTAAATTTTAAATTGTTTTGATGGTATCAAAATTTGAAGCTACTGAAAATGAAAGAGAAACTATAGTGCATAAACACCTGGAGTGCCTTGTAAGGGCTTCAAATGATTAGCAAGTGCGTGGGTATTATCCAAGTACATGACACACATTGAAACCCCTCCAAATGTGCAAAGTAGTGAAGATGGAGCTACAATTGGATTGGTGGGGAATGACTGAAGTGTGTGTGAACATGCACACATCTGGGAAAATAAAACTTGCTAATCTATATATGAACTGAAAGCAGGGAACAATAAAATAAAATAAAATGTGTTAAGTAGAATAATGTTCAGAATTTTCTTACTTTTGAGTGACTTACCAATATGAACAAATCAGACAACTAATGATGATTATTCTAGATAAACTATAAAGGATTTTAATTTTCTTTTACCTTACGTAGGCTTCAATACTGTGTTTTGCCATGACAATGCCTTACTTTGACATTTTTAAATAAAATAATACAGTAAGGAAAAAGGCCTCACTCAAATGGAAAGCGAAGTTTGTATTTCATTCCTCTTTTAACATTTAATCGAGTTTATGAGGTTTCATAACATAATTTCCCAAGTTGTCACTAATGAATTTGCACTAAAAGTTATTGTGATAATTTTCCTTCAATTTTGGTGGATGTCATCTTTTATCCTCAGCAATAAAAACAAAAAGCAATCAAAAGTTATGTTTCCAAGCTGCTTGTATAATATCCAGGAATATATGTATCCATTTTGCTTTGAAAAATTTTCCTTGCTTCCTTTAGTCCTCAGGTATAAATCAGTGCATTTCTCAAATGGAACACAAAAGAAAAGAAAACACCTTGATCGATATTATTTTACACAGCTACATATTTGATTTCAGTCCCTATTTTTGCTGCATTTCATTGCAAACTGCATGCATACTTTTGTATCATGTCTGTTATTACAGAGACATATAAGTTGCTTTCACCTTCCATAATTTTGCTAGCATTTTAATTACCCGTTGCCATCTGCATAAACATTCAGAGCTGGCTTAAGACTAAAATGTAATAAAAAAGAGCTAAATGTAATGCATTTCCCCCCAATATCTTTCTTCTCACTTTTGAAAAATCTGTGGTGTCCTGTAGATATTAAAGTTTGCTTACTTTTGACTGATTTACACATATGAGCCATCCATTCTACTAATCATTCGCTAAAGAAATCTTATATTCAAAAGGAAAGGCTGCAGACTTCTTAAAATTATGAAAGGCTGAGTAATGCAGGCTGCATTTCAATGACTCTAAGATAATGAATACTCATTTTATTCATCAATTCAAATTATATGATACAGCATCATTGCAGGATGCAGTTTTTCTAAAAGTGCCAAACTATGTTCATCAAATGGTACATAAAAACATATTCAGATAGCTGCACAAAGTTGCAGGGCTTTTGGCTAAGGTCAGGGATTGACATGGATAAGGGAGAGTATCTGCAAACTCAAAGGCTTTTCCAAGCTCACCTGACATCTGTGTCTTTGGGTCTCATTGACTTATTTTCCTTGTCACGATTACCTCCAATAATGCATGGTAAGGTCGTCTAGCTCCTAAACCTGTTGCTTGCTCATCAAAATATTGAGCTTTCTTTATACTGCTTATGCTTGCAGACTGTAATGAGTGCATTCACCAAAGAGGGTCAGTGCACCTACAAAACACATCTTGATCCTTTTTGCTTCCCCTATCCTCCCTTTTATTCCAGCTACATCTGCCTCCATTCTTTTTTCCTCCCTCACACTCCTCCTATTGTTTCTTAGATGCTTCAAAATTAGAGCTTTTCTATCACAATTAGGGTCCCTCTCTATAAAATGTAAAGGGATGGAAATGGAGAGTGATTTTTTTCCCCAATCTAAGTCAGATGTTCCATTTATAGACAAATTTTGATATCTTTTCTTGATCCACGTTAGAATTTTTTATTTTATAAAAAGTATCAAATAGTACTAAAAGAAAAAAATTGCAAGTGATACAGAATTTCACCTAAAAAAGTAATATGAATTTCACAGTATTTGTTGTAATGTATAATGGAGTACTATTCAGGTATAAAATAGGACAAATTTGAGACTTTTCTCAGTAAATGGATGCAACTAGAGACCATACTCTTAAGTGAAATAAATCAAACCTATGTGTGCAAACACTGTATTGAGAATCTGAAAGAGAAAATAGAATCTGAAGGGTACGATAGATACTGGGAAAAGACAATGAACATATTCAAAAGGAAAGAGCTACTGAGTTGAGGAGGACATGCAAAGGAGTTGGGAGCAGTGATATAGATAGATAGATAGATAGATAGATAGATAGATAGATAGATAGATAGGTGACACACAAACGCATATATACACATATATGTACACAGGATATATGTGAACAGGATGGTCTGGACAACTGTGCTGTGGACTGCTGCTGGTCTCTGGAAAGGAGCAGATAACGCTTAATTTGTCTCCTTTTTTCAACTGTTTCTCGCTTTTCTCCTCTTAATTTCTTGTGCATTGCTTTATTATTTTGTCTCTTCTTCCAATTTTGCATGCCTGTATCTGACTTTTTAAAGAGGAAAAACAGAAACAAATAACAAGACACTACCAAAACAGTGTAAAACAATACAATTGGTACAGATTTCTAAACAAGAATAGGAAATTAAATAATCTCATCTTTTTCCTCATACTTCTTATTTTTTATTTTTTAATTTATTTTAAGGAGAGTGTAATAGTAATAATATATAATACATTAGAGAAAGTAGACATTTAAAATAACTAGATGAAAGGTATGCAACCATAGTTGTTATAGTGTACATCACTGTAGTTGCTCAGATTACAGATATTAGCATGTAAAGTTAGCCAAAGTAAACATGTTTAAATTTAACTGCTACTTTCAAAAAACTTACAGAAATTAGTAGTGAAATCATCTCACTTATCATATACATATATATGCATATACATATGACAGTATATAATGTGTGTATATATATATGTATATATATATATACTTATAAGATTCCCCCTTACTCTTTTTTCCTATCTTTTCCCCTTTCCTTCATCTACATTATTCATTCCTTATTTCCTTTTTACTGTATCTATTATACCTTTCATATTTTCTTTATTCTTTTAGATTTTTTACACTGGGAAGAAAATGTGATGTTTACATATGCGGTCTGATTTATTTAAGATTATAAAGTCAAGTTGCATCTTTTACAAATAAAAGCCTCAATTTCATCTTTGTTTATAGTTGAGTAGTACTCTACTGTATACAAATGCCACAACTTTTGTATCTATTCTTCAGGTGAGGTGAATTTGGATTATTTCCAAGATTTAGCATAACCAATTTTACTGCTATAAACATGGGTGCACATATATCTCCATTGTATGAAGTTTTCAGTTCTTTTGAAAAATAGCCAGAAAAGACATAACTGGGTTGAATAGAACTTCTAACTGTTGTTTGCTGACGCATTTTCACACGACTTTCCATATGAGTTCAGTTTGTGAATAATCTCACCAACAGTGGAGAAGGGTCCCTTTTTCCCCACAGCATCGCCAGCATTTGTTGTTAGCTGATTTCTTCACAATAGCCACTCTTTTGGGAGAGAGATAGTATCTCAGTGTTGGTTCAATTTGCATTTCTTAAATGACCAGTGCTGTGAAACATTTTTTCATGTAATTTTTATCAATTGTATTTCTTCCTCTGAGAAATGTTTATGCATCTTAAATTCCAATTTTAGAATGGGTCTTTGAATTTTGGGAGCCTGATTTCTTGTACTACTTTATATATTCTAGATAGAAGTCCTTTGAATGACTATTGGGTAAAGATTTCTTTTTTTGCCTGATTTGTGGATTGTCCTTTCACTCTGTTGGTTATTTGTTTTCATTTGCAGACACTTCTTAATAAGATGAGATTCCAGTTGTTGAGTCTTGGATGTATTTCCCATACAGTTTGGTTTCAGTACATGAACTTTCAGACTACCCCAATGTCTTCAACGTTCTACCTACTTTCTTTTCCAGTAGATTTAGTGTTTCTGTTTTAATGTTTAGATTCATTTTGACTTTAGTTTAGGTCCTGTAGAAAAAAAAAAAACTGGATATATTTTTGAGTTTGGGCATGTGGAGATCTAGTTTTTCCAGTACCATTTGTTAAAGAGGCTATCTGTCTTCCAGGGAGCAGCTTTGGCCCCTTTGTGGAAGATAAGATGGCTGAGTGTGTCTGTAGTTGTATCTGTAACTTTTCCATCTGTTCCACTGATCCTCAGATCTATTTCTGTTACCATCACCACGTTGATTTTTTCACAGTATCTTTGTAGCATAATTTCAAGTCAGGGATTGTAGTTCCTTCTGCCTTGCCTTGTCACCCTGGATAGACTTTGCTATTCCAGGTCTTTTGTGGGTCCAGAGAAATTTTAGGAAAGATTTCTCTAGATCTGAGAGTTATGTTGATGATATTTTGATGGAGATTGTATTAAATGTGTATAATAACTTTGGGACTACGGTCATATTCACCATGTTTGTTCCACCTACCAAGAGTAAGGAGTATCTTCCATTTTCTGAAATACTCTTAGATCTTTTTTTTTTTCAGAGTATGGCAATTTTCAGCGTATACTTCTGTTACTTCCTCTATTAGGCTACTTCCTAATTATTTCAATTTTTTGATGCTATTGTGAAGGAGGTTGTTTCTCTAATTTCTCTCTCATTATTTTTGATGGAGTTTTTTATTCTTTTTCCTATAGAGCATTCTTTCCATTTCCTATTTTTTATTTATTTACTTTTTATTGCTCTTAATAAGAAATAACAATGTGGCAGTTTCAAAACACATTAATAGTACATTCCCAATACTTGATACAATGCATATTGTTGTCCTCATCGTAGGTATACAGAGCGCAGGATGTAGACATGATAATTTTTCTAATCATTGTTGGTACAAAAAATTTCTTTTCATTGAACTAAGAGAAAGTAGTTGTATACTTAGTCCAATACTCCACAATTACAATGGATTATTGGCAGAACTATCAATGTTGGAAGCTGTTGATTTAAGTATTTTACAACTCACCATACTAATGTAGCTTTATGTTTTATGCCTTGTGGTTAAACATTTCTGCTAGGTGGTTAAGGGCAAGTTAAAGCGAGACCTGTATAACAAAATATGTAACTTTTGTATCTCCCAAGGTCAGTCAAATCTCTTCAGGATTTACTTTGAAACCATGTACAGTGTTTTGTAGAACTGTTGTCAGTGTCAGCCATCTGGATGACTCACAGCCATTGATTGACCAGTTTCCTCTCTGTGAAAGTCTGACAGAATGATTTCTTTCTAGGTCACTCTCCTTGTGCAAACTATACATCATTGATCCTTTTCCTCTGTGGCCCCAAAATCTCCTTGAACAGAAAATTTTGGAAACCACTGAGTTATAGAGTGTTATAGTACAGGTTCTCTTATGTCCTGTGTCATCACTGATCTTGAAGGGCTAGGGCCAAAATATTGGCATTCTTTGTAGCCCTTCTTTTTCTTTAATTTTTGGTCTGTAAACTTACATTCTTAACTTTCCAGAGGAGAAGCTTTTTGATACTATAACTCTATAAAATAGATACTTGAGCTTAACATCACTGTCTTTCTCAATATCAAACATCTTACACATATCTTGGAATTAGCATTTTCCATCAATCAATGGTATTATAATATATTCCTATACAATGTGATAAAAGCAGTTACACATTTTTACACAGAAATTTAGAAATCTGGGTATATACAAAATTATAGCCTGTCAATCCTACGGTATTTTTCCTACTCTCTTGCTCTCATTTAATGCCCTTTTTTGCTTTCTTATAAAGCAACCATTTACCTGACAGAGTATAGCAGTAACTGAAATTACATTAGAAGCAGTTCAAATCTAAAATGCCAGAATGACAGGCATTCCAAGCATAATTTGAGTGTTACTTATTGCTATCCCCAGTGTGTAAAACCTTTTGGTTGTTTTTAGGACCATTATCTAATTCATCCTGTGTATATAAATGCATGGTTTTGCTATTCTTTTTTTTCTCTTGTCTAATGGTTCTGGCTAGTATTTCCAGAACTATACTGAATAGGAGTGGAGACATTGGATATTCTTCTCTTGTACTTAATTTGAGAATAAAAGTTTTCAGGTTTTGTCAACTTAGAATGATGTTGGCTGTTGGATTGTCATAGACGACGATTGAGGTATAGGCCATCTATTCCAATTTTCTGTAGGCCTTTATCATGAATGAGTGTTGGACTTTGTCAAAAGCCTTTTATGCATATATTCAGATGATCATATGGTTTTGTTTTTGGCTCTGTTAATGTGGTGTGTTGTTAGATTTGTGTATGTTGAGTGAGCCTTGCATCTCTGGGATAAACCTTACTTGGTCATGGTGTATAAGCTTCTTGATTCTTTACTGCATTCTATCTGCTAGTATTTTATTGAGAATTTTTGCATCTATGTTCATGAGAGAGATTCATCTCTATTTCTCTTTTTTGGTTGGGTGTTTCTCTAGTTTTAGTAACAGTGTAATGCTTGCCACCAGGAATGAGTTAGGAAGTACTGCTTCCTTTTAAATTTCACTAAAGAGTTTCACAAGCATAGTGACTAAATCTTGTTTGAATTTCCTATAGAATTCATCTGTGAGTCCATTAAGATGTGAGATTTACTTCATAAGTATTTTTGTTACATTTTCAATTTGATTGGGCTAGTCAGAGGTTTTATGTCTTCTTGATTCAGTTTTGGTAATTTATATCTGTCTAGGAATCTGTTCATTTCTCCTATGCTTTCCATTCTGTGACAGTAAAAATTTTCCAAGTAGATATTGATGATATTAATTTCCACAGAATCTGTATTCATTTTCATTCCTTATTTTTTGAATTTGATTTTTTTCTTTCCTCATTTTGATGAGATTGGCTAAGGGTTATCAATTTTATTTAATCTTTGATTCATTACTTGTATTGTTTTCTTTGTCTTAACTGCATTAATTTCTTCCCTAATCTTCATAATTTCCTCCCATCTTTTGGCTTTGGGTTTGTATTCGTTTTTCCAGAAGCTAAATGTACAGCATTGGGATATTTATTTGTTCTCATTCTATTTTCACAATGTGTGAGTTTTCTACTGTAAATTTCCCTCTGAAAATCTCTTTCTTTGGATCCCACAAGTTCCAGTGAGTTGTGTGTGAATTTTCATTGGATCTTGCATACTGTTTAATTTCTCATGTAATTTCATCTGTTACCCTTTGGTTTCTGAGGAAAGTATTATTTAATTTCCATGCATTTATGACATTCTATGGTTTCTTTTAATATGCACAGGATAATTTCAGTTTTATTATACTAGTTGAAGCATAATCTATTAAATAGTATGCAATTTATTTTCTAAAACAACCCAGTGCAGCTGAAAAGAATGTGTATTCATATGTTGTTGGGTAGAACACTCTATAAATGTCAATTAAGTCCATTTGTTCAAAGTTTTGGTTCGATTATGCTACCTCTTTGCTATTTTTTTTCTTGGCTAATTTTCTGTCTCCTTGAGATATTGATGTGTTAAGGTCCTATGCTGAGATTGTATTATTAGTTATTAGATTTTTAATGTCGTTAAAATTTGGTTTATTTAGTTAGGTGTTGCCATATCCGATGCATATTTATGATTGTTATCACTTGCTCTTGAAGTTTTACCCTAACAAATGTGTAGCAACCTTCTTTATCTCATTTACTCATTCTTTGTTTTGAAGTTTACATTGTCTATGAATAAGACAGCTATCTTTGCTTCTTTCTGAGCGCCTGGTGCATGGACTATTATTTTCCATATTTTTACTTTCAGCCTATGAATTTCTTTTTGTTTTAAATGTGTTTCTTGTGTACAGCATATTGTTGGATTTTGTTTCTTGATACACTCTCCTTGTCTATTTCTTTTAATTGGTGAATTAAATTAAAACAATATAAGTATTGGTTTATATTTATAGTGTTGGTTTATATTGTTGGTTATAACTGATATGTATTGGCTGATATTTGTCATGTTATTTTCTTGCTCTTGGTTGCCTGCTTTACTTGTGTTTAACAGCTTGTTCTGTTTGGTGGTTCTTTCGGTTGCTGTTGCTGGAGTTGTGGTTATTTTTATCCCTTTCTATAATATCTTTCAGTACTCCTTGTATTGGTAGTTTGGTGATCACGAATCTCTTTTGTTATTCTTTGTTGTGAAAGTATCCTACTTCTCCACTAATTCAGAAAGCCAGTGATGATAAGCTCAATTACCTATGTTATAGAGTAATACTACCACGAAGCTTTTCTGCTGGAGGATTGAGAATGTAGGTTAACAGACCAGAAATTGAAGAAAAAGAAGGGCTATGAGGATAGTCAATATTTTGGCCCTAGCCCTTCAAGGTCAGTGAGGACTCAGGACATAAGAGAACCTGTGCTGTAATATCCTACCACTCAGACGTGTCTCAAATATTCTGGTCAAGGAGATTATGGGATCACAGAGGAAAGGGATAAATTAACTATAGTGTGTCTAAGGAGAGTCACCCAGAGAAAAATATTCTCTCAGGCTTTCACAGAAAGCAAACTGGCCAAGCAATGGCCGCGACTCATCCCGAAGGCTGACACTGACAACACTTCTACAAAGCACTGTATATGGTTCCAAAGTTAATCCTGAGGGGATTTGACCTTGGAAGATACAAAAGATGAAAGTTTTGTTATATAGGTCTTGCTTTGAGTTGCCCTTGATCACCCAGCACAAAAGCTTAATTACGAGGCATGAAACGCAGAGCTAGACTAATGAGATGAGCTGTAGGAAGCTTGGATCAATAGCCTCCAACATTGCAAGTTTCACTGGTGGCCCACTGTAGTTGTGGAACATTGGATTGTGTATGCATCTGCTTCCTCTTAATTCAAGGAGAAGAATGTTTTTTTCCTCCCTTAGCAACATCAATAGGAAGGTGGGTTATGCCCACACACTGTGCTCTGTATAACTATTGTGAGGACGATATACGATGTGTCAACTGTTAAAAAAGAAAGATAAAAAAATTAATGTTTGTTGAAAGTGTTAATGTTTAATTGTTTGATCAATCTTATACACCGATATCTATTATTCTAAACTGATCCTATGATGAAAATATGTAATATAACCACTGTTAAATTTCAAAAATAAAAGAAAGGGAACTTTTCCAGATATAACAATCTGTTAGAAGTTTGTTATTGTTTTTTTGGGGGGTTGCTTTTGTTTTTTAGGGCAGTTGGTCTTGCAATACCTTGCTCCATGCTTTTCTTGACGTGATGGTTTGTTTTAAGGAATTTACTGTGATTCTTATGGGTTTTCCTTTAAAGTGATTTGCTTCTTCTAATAGTTTTTGGTACATTGCTCTTCTGCTGAATTTCTAGGACCTTTATCATTTATACATCTGGGTGTAGCTTTATTTTGGTTGACGCTATTTGGCATTATATATGTCCCATATTTGGGACATTTTCTGCTATTACATTTGCAAATATCCTTTTTATGTCATTTGTGTTACCTCATTTTTCATTCATGCTATTACTCTTTTGTTGTTCATCGTTGTGGCATCTGGTAGATGTTGAATTATTATTTCTTGATCCCTTGTTGTTTTTAAGAGAGTTTTCCTTTCCTGGTCACTAGCTACAACAATGTCTTGAAAGTCAAGTCTATCTTCAGTTTCATTCAAACAGTTTTGACAATTTTAATGAATATTTTAATTTATTGTACATCTGTTTTAATCTGTTTCATGCAATCTGTTTCTTTCCTATATTTCTCATTCAAAGCTTCTGTCATCTTTTATGCTTCTCTACTTTTAATTAATGCTTTCTCTAGATATGATCATTAATCATTTTTATTATAGTTATCAATTACTTTTTACCTGAGAGATTATTTCTGATCTGATTTCCTCTATACACCTCTATAGTCCTTTCTTTACTTCAGTTGTAATCATTTCAGAGATTTCAGGTGTGTGATTTCCAATTTCATCTATGCTGATGTCTCAAGGATTTGTTCTGGGTGGGCTGTGGGCTTGAGACTTCACTCTTCTCCATCTTATTATTTTCTTTCTTTTTTTTTTTTTTTTTTGTCTTTTTGAGACAGGGTCTCGCTATGCAGTTGAGGCTGGCCTTGAGCTCACTTTTGTAGCCCAGGCTGGTCTCGAACTCGCACCAATCCTCCTGCCTCAGCCTCCCGAGTGCTGGGATTACAGGCGTGAGCCACCACGCCCGGCCCATCTTATTATTTTCTATTCAGAAATAATTCTTCATTTTAATTCTGTGATATGACTATAGGAGGTAGCTAGATCACTGCATTCAGAGCCTCTCTATAAAATCTATTTTCCAAGGATCTCTTCCGTATATCAGAGATTCTTGCCTTGTGTTTGTCCCAAGATCTTGCCTTCTCTATTGACTGATAGTAGGATATTGGTTTATGTTTGGCATGGTCCTTCATCTTTCAGTATAGGACTTCAGTGAGTTTATTACCCCAATGCTTCCTGGTATTATTATCCAAAGAAGAACATGTGGTTAAGGCAGATAATGTATCTTAGATACAATAACACAATTAGCAATGATAATAACAGCATGTGTAATTTAGAAATTGACAAGCTTCAGTAACTAATGGTCTTTTACTTTAAGACTGTAGGAGGAAACACTACGGTAGCATAGCAAAGCACATTGTAAATTGGGAATCTTAATTTAAACTAGTTCCCCTGAGTTCTGTCTGAGAACTTCCCCACTGCATACTTGGACTCCTCTGGGCACACCAATTCATTCTAGTTCACTCCTGCTGCCATTGTGTCTTAAGTCTGTGTCTGTTCAGTCCTCACAGTTCACCTGGACTCCACCACACCTGTCCGTATGGCAATTCGTGGCCTGCTGTTCACTTGGCCTCAGCCCCTCCCACTGATTTATTCAATATTCTAAAATTTCTTAAAATAAAAATAAGCAGATGTTGACAGATATTGAAATGTTTTACTATGCTTAAAATACTTATGACTCAAACACTAGAGGCATAAGAACAGCAGTCAAGATTTGACTAGCAGGTGTCATCTTTGGTAGAAACAGTTTTGTGAGAATCATCACTGTCATCTGGTCATCGTCTCAAATACCTCTTTGGCCAGGATACAGATTACATTTTGAACCCCTATTGTAGTATTTCAGGTAGTGCTATATAATGGGTTCCTGAATATATTTATAATAATATAATTAGCCGGGCATGGTGGCGCATGCCTGTAATCCCAGCACTTGGGAGGCTGAGGCAGGAGGATTGGTGTGAGTTTGAGACCAGCCTGGGCTACAAAAGTGAGCTCAAAGCCAGCCTGAACTGCATAACGAGACCCTGTCTCAAAAAAAAATAATATAATTAGACTGGTTATCTGAGAAAGTGTTATTTTGTCAGTTCAAAAAATAGGGCGAATTGGAGATATAAAAATAATAGAAATGGTATAAACAAAAGGTTTCACAAAAAAAAGCCCAAAACTATAATAAAGTTACTGGTGCAATTTTGATATAAGAGTATAAAGTTTTGTAAAAGGGAAATCTTTCATCAACATAAATAATGAGTCTTGGACAGCCATGCATACTTGATTAGAACTGAATTGATTGTGATATCTTCTTCATGCTGTTTCTACCAGCTGGTTTTCTTCTTGTCTACTGTAAAAAATAAATAAATAAAATAAAATATTTCTGGCTCACAAGTACACTTGAATGAATAGCTTTGCATTTTTATTGTACACATTTATTTTCTGGTTTCTTTCCTAATAACTGGAATAACTTGAAAGTCAAAATAAAGAGAAATTTCCTTAGTCTGACAGTTCATCTCACAATTTCCCTCTTTTTCCTTTTCCATCTTTTGCATCCTCTTCCATGTATCTCTCTTTTCTTAACTCAGCATTCCTAACAATAAAGAAACATCCACACCCCTAGGGAACTGACATTGTTTCTGTCAACAATGAGTGACACATATTTTTTTAAAAATTCCTAGGCTCTACCTCCAAGCCTATTGACTCAGAATCCCTGGGTGCATGATCAAGTATTTACCTGATGTGACTAATGCTCATGAGATTTTTAACCAAAACCTGGGAGTACAGTGATGATTCAGCACCATGGTCAGAGGCACTGCACTTCCTTTAAATATGTAGGCTTCTGCTTCAATGGCAGGGTATGTTTTAGGCAACTGTATACTACAGAAGTAGGAACACATGTCAACTACATGTGACAGAAGTCAGAGCATAAGAAGAGCATTCAGATCCCCCCCAAAAAAAGAACACTTGATTTTACATCTCAAACGTGTATGTATTCTCCTCTCCAACACCTTTTCTATGGAAGTGGATCACCACTCAATACAGAAAATCATGATTTCTGTGCAGTTTTCAAACTGACTTCTGGCAAACTAATTGTAACAATGCATACTTATTTTTCAGGATTTGAAATGTTATTTTTTTCTGACTTAAAAGACAACCTAGTTCCCGAGACTAACTTCCTGTCCCAGCCCAGCCCAAACCCCACCGCTGGGAGCTGAGCCTGCGCACCCGCTGCGGGTAAGCCCCTGCGCCCCTCTGCCCCGCCTTTGCGTTCCCGAGACTAACTTCCTGTCCCAGCCCAGCCCAAACCCCACCGCTGGGAGCTGAGCCTGCGCACCCCCTGCGGGTAAGCCCCCGCGCCCCTCCGCCCCGCC